>JABUQX010008139.1:0-5000 GCA_015478945.1 Trachelipus rathkii
GAAAGCAATATCTTTTCACAGAAAATCCTCAACAAATCCTGCAATTCCAATTATATAGCCTCAATATGGAAACAAGCATTCATATACTTCCAAAACTCAAACCTAAAAAAGACCCCAATCCCCCCTCCTCCTATCGCCCAATTTCTCTGTCTCCTCTATTTAGTAAACTGCTAAGAAACTAATATTAAGCAAAATCTCCCCTCTCATTTAGATCACCTCCCAGATTCCAACACGGATTTAAAAGCAACCACTCTACACTACAGCCCTCACCTCCCTCACCCAACACCTCATCAATAGGCTTAACCAATCCCCACCCACATATCCATACTCACAGCAACGACATTAACAAAGCTTATTTGACACTGTTCCCACACACATTCTTATTCAAAAAATCCTACAATCTCCCCCTAAAAATAATTGACAAAAAATGGGCTCGGCTACTTTCTCACCAACCGTTTTTCCAAGTCTCCACAAAAAACAATCTTCCCACTATTTAAATTACAACGGCGTGCACAGGGTGCCATTCTCTCTCCACTCCTATTCAATCTTTTTCAATAAATCAAACCACCCTACCCACCATCACCAAACTTATAACATACGCAAGATAGACATCATGTCTCATTTCCAGCATCCAGTACCTTAAAATATAGCCAACAATACCCAAGAATGCTTTCAACAATTAGAACTTAGGCCTGCTCTCTCACTAAGAATGACTGCATCCCCTCAAATCCTCCATACACCTTCCTAACCACGACGCCACCATCTTCACTCACCAACACGCTTTCCTGACAACAACCCCTCCCACAAACAAACACCAAAATACTAGGGACTTACCTATGCCACACATTATGCTTCTCCCCCCACATGATGCAAATCACCTCCTCAACACAAAGGAACTAGAAACACTTTCAGAACCCTTTGCTCAAGACACAACTTTGCGACAGAAACACACCTACCACACTAAAAACAACTCCTCAGAAAAAATATAAATTACGCTTCCCCCGCATGGTTTCCCAGCATTTCAATAATAATACAAAAAAAATGAGCAAAACACACCAAACACGGCCCTCAGAATCATCACTTGATGCAAAAAACACCCCCATCCAACATCTACATGACGAAACCCGTCCTCCCATCTCCACCCACTGAGATTGGTGGGACCTCGATTTCTTACCAAAAAACCCTAAATAACCCACCCATGTCACCAAATCCTCTCCAACCCCTCCCACACAGACTAAAATCCCCCCCCCGTCCTCAGCCAGCTATAATTCTATAACAGGCATTTTACAAACATTATTCCCCCCACCCTCCTTCCCACATAGGTCATGTCACGCACATCCATACAACTAACCAACACTTGACCTACAAAACCGCCCCCATAACAATTTACTAAACTCCCTCTCCCCAAAAATATCCCCTGGAGAAGAAACACTGTCCAGAAGAGGCCAAAAGGACCTCGCCCGGAGCAGATACAGGACCTACATGAAGTTTTTTTTGAATTTTGTTATACATTCAAACTAGATAATTGTTCACCTAAACCATGATGTTACGTTTCCCAGGATACAATGGAGCACTCCTTTTGGGGGTGCTCCGCTTCCGAACGCCCCCGTACCAACTTCTTAACTCTTCCCTTTCGAGGCACTCAATGATGGGTGTGGCCAGGGGATAGAAGTAAGTAGTGCTATATTAAAATACTATATAATATTATATAATTATAATAATAATGATAATATATATAATATATATATATATATTATAATAGTATATATATATATATAATAATATATTATATATTATATACGATAATTATATATATATATATATCATATAGTATATATACACAAGTAGTGAGGTCATTAATTAGTTAATAGATATATAATCACTTCCGAATACAATTAATTAATAAAGATCAAGGGTGTATCAAAATTAGGTTGATGGTTAATTCTTTAATTAATATCACATCTTGTTAGTGTAGATCGCAGATCAATAATAAGATAATTTTTAATGTTATGTAATAAACATGGACTTTGTCATTGACAACTCGAATAAATTGTAGATTATTATTCAAATCCATTATTATGATTTGTTTAGAACGATTGGCAAAGTGGCAAGTGCGATACTTGATGTACTTTGCTGAGCTAGTTTTTCACCATCTCGTATATGTTTTCTATACTTATTACATCCACTTATGATCAATACTTCGTATCAAATATGACACACTTAACGATCTTGGGTATAGAGACATTAATTATCTATTATTATGTTAACACCTTTAATAAATAATATAAATTATATAAAATGGGTCGCCTAAGGGCGAAGACCCTTGGCAACCTCTCTGCTCGATATCGTGTCTGTAGAACTGACTTCCTTCATCATGCATTTTACAGAATAGCAGAACCGGCCCAGGCTAGGATAGAAGACGTAGCCGATTGGTTTGTTTCAAAGATTTTACAATAAATATAAAAAAGATAGATTACAGGTAAGTGTGATCTCTATAAGGTAGGCAAATTTTACCCTTACATGAATTAAATTCACATAACTTTCGAGATGCTTTGTTTATACTCTATCATAATAGCTTTTGCCTCAAAATGAGTTCTTGCTTTCTTTCTATTTACAATAAAGATTATAAAACATTATTTGTATAGTACTGGAGGCCGTACCATCATGTTGTGGTGAATCCCGCAGCAAGCAAGGCTTTATCAATTAATATTAAATACATCTTTAAAAGAATTTTAAAGTTGGCAGAAATATTCCCTAGAATTTATCTTTTTGTACGGAGAATCCTATTCCCAACTTTTTTTTTATTTTATTTGTTTGTTTAAAAGCCTAGGTCTTATGCCTATAGACCTGCACCTTCCCGAATGACGTCAGAGTCAGATGTCTATTTGGGAGAGGATATAACTCCTCCCCTCTCACATGGTATAATGAACGAAAGTTTTATCTTTTCGTTCTTTTAGATAAATTTTAAATGTGATTTCATATTAATTCGAAAAATATATTATAATTAATCGGCACCATAAAGCATTATAAAAATAATTTTAAGCAGATAGATCTTCCTAATGACACAAAATAAAATTCATATATTACTAATTATAATAATTTCATTAAATTTTTAATTAGAGGAACCGTTCTTATCTAATTATTAAGATCAATAAATAACATACAATAATTTTAAATATGGAGATCTCCAGCAGGCAAATTTATCCTTTTCAGTCTCAAGGACTTTAGAAAGTTTTATTATCCTAGTAAATAATTACAACTTTCCTTTCTAAAAAGAAAAGGAATTTTTTTTTTATAATCTAACGGACACTCCTAACAAGGCCGTTTTACAAGCATCTTTTTTTTTCTTATTTTGTAAATTTTAAAATATAAATTTTATTATTCCTAAAAATACCAAGTTACAAATTTCTTCCCTGAAAAAAGAAAATTTTTATTATCAAGTTTCACGGAAGACCTTTTTCGGTACCCATGTTACAACAGTGTTTCAGAGTCTTATTTACAAGTTTAACCTTCTTTCCCCCCAGATTTTCGGGGAATGGGAGAGAGAATGATGTGGGGCGCACTCATTCTTATACATTGTATATGTTTATTTCCCTATACCCAAGACTCTTATAATTATTATATGACAAAAAGAAATCTATCCGACTTTTTATTATTTACAACACCATGCTATGCCGACGAGTTACAATATATTTTAACGGAAAAACTCTTACGATACTCATGTTACAAATATTTCTGTTACACATTTTAACCTCCTGTTCCCTCCAGATTTTAGGGGAATGGGAGTGAGAATGATGGGGGTTTCCCTCATTCTCCTACGCTATGAATACATTTCTCTGACTTTTAACTTCTTAGGAAAATGCGAGAATTTTCCTTTACATGCGAATCTTATAACTACTCTATGACAACAAAACAAATCTACCCACTTTTATCATATACAACATTATTAAGCAGCCATGTTTCCAATATATTAATTACCTTTAATTGAAAACTAATTACCAAATTAAAAATTAAATTTGCACTCCAAACATTAACTTTTTTGATAGAAAAAAATTATTTGCGCGTGAAGAGGAATTCCTAGGCATCTTTCGATGATCTCTGGCAACATTACAAGCATTTTAGAGCTTTAACAGACGGGCAATTTTGAGCTTTAGTTCGTCTCAGCATAGAAGCGAGTTTAACTTTTGGGGTATTTTGTACTCTTCCCAAGTTTCTTTAGGCCTCGTCTTCATTATTGCGAGACTTGATTTTTCTCGTTGTTATTATAAAATATAAATTTTGATCTTACCTACCGCGTCGGGTAATAGGAAAAATCATTTGGACAGTGAGTCAATAAGTCGATAATCTGACTTTTTCGATCTTGAATTTCAAATTTTTAACGAGAGCTTGTTTTGAGGTGCTTTTTGCGGGTTTCAGTGGTGGGAAGTTCTTCTTCTCTCTCTACCCACCCCCAGCTAGCATCTCAAAGCTTCCTTGTTGTCAAAATTCGTTGAATTTTTTTTTTTTTGTTGAAATTCTCTGTTTACGGCTTTCTTGCGACTTTGGCAGCTTTTTTATTGCTTAGCTGTTCTTCACGCTGATAGGATGATTTTCAGAAAATTACATAAAATCCAAGCTTTTGGAAAGAAGTTATTTTTTTTATTTCCAGTACTTGAAATAAAAGTCAAAGTGTAAATATATGTATTTTCAATGAAATAGATCGTAATATTTATCCGAATCTACTTATATATTTATTTTAGTAGAATGTATTTTAACCCAAATATTTTATATTAACGCTAATATATTAAAGGGTTTAAAATATATATATATATATATATATATATATATATATATTGGGCATATAATTAAATCACTCACTTCTCGAATACAACTATTAATAAAAGGTCAAGGTGTATCAAAGATGTTTGATGATATTTCTTTATTTATATCCCTCCTTGTTATTGTTTTTGATCGTAGATCAATATAAGATAATATTTAATTTCATAAAATAAACATGGAAT
>JABUQX010008139.1:10000-17500 GCA_015478945.1 Trachelipus rathkii
GAAATACAGATTATGAATTTATAACTCTTTCCAAATTAGAGTTGGTTAGGGAAGATTTTATTGGGATGTATAATAATTGGGTCCACATCCCGCGCTCTGGTTCAACAGATATTGGAAATCGAAAAGAACTTTATTTTACTTCTTCTTGGTTCCTCTAATTCTTAGCAATTATTTTTGCTCACAGGCAGAGACCTAATCGAGAAAAAGTGCTAAATGATAATAAAGAACTCAAATATTGCGGGTGGGCACAGATGCAAGTTTTGAAGTGAGGAAGTGTAAATTCGGCAAAAACACAGAAGATGAAATAAACTTCCAAATACATGGACGGCTGGAAAGAAAGGAGCATCTCAACGAACAAGTCTGGAGTTGACAATGTTCACTAAAAATTCATGTGCAGACGCTTTACCCTTTGGAACTAGAGTGTCGTAAAGGTGGTGGCATACGATGCCGCTGTAATATGTATAGAAAATAACAACGTCGCCTCGTCGCAAAGATGCAAAGAAAAAGGGTCAAATGAATTGTAAGCTACGGAACATTTTCCAAGCTTTTAGGAATTTGACTCGACAATATCCAAATAACAGGTGAAACATGGGCTCTCTCCCCCCGGATATGAGAACAGTACTCCATACAAGGGAGGGACGAGACCCTTGTAAAGTTGGAGTAACTGAGAAGATGAAAAAAAATCCAGGAATTTTAAAAGATCCCCCAAATTTATTTGAGACCTTCCTTGCAATCTTTGTGATGTAAAATTTGCAAGATATTTCTCCTCTATGTTAACGGGAGAGACGGCAACACCAGCGGAAGATATAAAAAAAGTTAGAAAGATTCTTTGAGAGAGAGAGAGAGAGAGAGAGAGAGAGAGAGAGAGAGAGAGAAAAGAGAAAGAGAGAGAGAGAGAGAGAGAGAGAGAGAGAGAGAGAGAGAGAGAGAGAGAGAGAGAGAGAGAGAGATTTTTGTAGAAGTTGAGTTTTAAAAGAGTTGTATTTCACAAGGTTTAGTCAAACTACCCAACTGGAACATTCTATCCAGATATGGGAGAATGGAATCGAAATTATTTAGAGGACCGATAACTCTAGATGCAAAAGAGATGGAGATGTGAAATGGGTAGAAGAATGGAGTGCTAATCACCACTGCATGAATAGTAAATTTAGATGAGCATGAGTAGAAGAATGAGAAGAAGATAGACAAAAACCTGATTCTACTAGCAAGAGAAGAAATCACAATATCCACAACATCCAATATGGAACGATTTCAAAGAAAGCTAGACACAAGTAAGCAAAGGAAAGAAGGAAACACAAAAGGTGGGGATCTGATAGAGCAGTGGCATACTCCATTCCCTGTAAAATGCCTTGAAAATATCAAGAAGAACCACCCAGTCTCCCCATAATTCCTTCAAGCATCATAAATATGTGAGGTAGGATAGTATATCTTCAAAAGACTTTGAAAAGAAAACGTCATACCGATGATCTAAAAAAGGAAATAAAATACCAAGAAATGGGGTTAAGACTGGTCTCAAGTGATACACGTGAAATTCATAGGATGGTAGAGTGAAGAATCAGAGGTGATTCCTTTCTTCGGAATAGATTGGACATATGCGCTCTTCCAACACTGAGGTAAAGTGCTAACATTGAGTCACGGAGATTATAATTGAACTAAAGGTGGCGGAAGCTCAGAAACAGAGTACCTCAAAACTTAGGAAGAAATGTCGTTCGCGCCGCTTGCCTTTCAAACTCTCATACATTAAGGAGCCCATGTGTCTGATAAAATGTAGCCACAGATAAAGTTTAAGTCACCTGAGAGGAGAAAGAATAGGAGGAAGATTGCTGGAGTCTTCCATGGTTGAGCTAGAAAAAATAGGTGGTTTCATAGATCAGCCTTTTCACTTGGAGGACCAGCAATAGAACCATCGGGGAGAATAAATAATGGGAGTGAGATTTACAGAAGTTCTTAAAAATGTTTTGGCAAGAAGTCAGAATGATTTGTCAATAAGGGAATCAAAGACAGTGCCCTTTCGTTTTTTGAAAGCTCATTTTTATCTTCGAATAATATCCGTGCAACGATTATGAGCTGAGTGAAAATTAGAGATATTTTCCATCCCCGATGCTTACAGTCTCTATTAGCCTAAATGTTACGGGAACTAGAACGATTGAAAGATTTAGACGAAGAAGAAATGAAATGGATCATTGCATTATCGATAATAGCCCACCACCTTTTCGCAAAGGCTAAAGCGTCTTTAGTCACAGGGATCACTCTAGGGATAGTTAACATAGAAGCTTAGTCAAGCTCACTAATCATCCCGGTTAAAGTGTTGAAAAGATAAGTTCAGAGTAGAATGTAACTTTTGTAGGTAGGAAATCAAAATTAAGAGATATAAAGCTGTGAACAGATTTGCCAATGGGAACGAAGATAGGGAATTTACAGGGAGAAGAACTAAAGGTGAAGTATAGGAAAAAGGTATTTCAGAACTGGTTGGAATAGTCAAAATTATGTTCAGATTACCTAATCAATTACTTCAGATCAATGAGAATGCTACATGATTCGACCTCCTTCCTTACTAATCAGTATAAGAGGACCCCAATCACGCATTTTTTATACAGAAATGTTCTAAATAAAGAATTTCGTCATGATAATAATCATGAATAATGGAAAAGCAATGCATATTTTTCACTTAAACGCTTTTAGTAACAAAATAAGAGTTACCTGCTACTAAACTCTTGATATCTAAAATTATGCGCTATCCGCATCTGTTTCCTCGAATACTGAAAATTGATATTCGTTCCACCTATATATAATAATAATAATAATAATGATAATAATAATAATAATAATAATAATAATAATAATAATAAATAATAATAATAATAATAATAATAATAATAATAATAATAATAATAATAATAATAATAATAATAATAATAATAATAATAATAATAATAATAATAATAATAATAATAATAAAAAATAAATAATAATAATAATAATAAATAATAATAATAATAATAATAATAATAATAATAATAATAATATAATAATAATAATAAATAATAATAATAATAATAATAATAATAATAATAATAATAATAATAATAATAATAATAATAATAATAATAATAATATTCAAATGAAACATGTAAATCCACTCTTCCATTGTCTAAAATAAAATATAAAAATCACAAAAATTATCGAAAGGTAAAAAAAACAAAACAAAAAAAAACAAAAAAAAAAAACATTAATTTCAACTAATATAGCTTAAATGGCTTTCAATTTCAACCTGCTGACATTTTTTTTTTGAATTTGTACATATAGAAATATTTGTGGTCATATGTATGTAAGTTTGTGTCAAATCTTTTGTATGCATACCTTAGAATTTAAATTATATGAAAAAAAAAAAATCTTTTTTAAGGAAGTTTCGATATTAAAACTATTTCTCACCATGCATCTTTTTTTCTTCTTTTTTTGTTTCAATTTTGGAAAATAAACAATACAAAGCAAAGGAAAATACTGGAAATCGAAAACTGTGAAGCGAATAAAGGATAATGTGACGAACTTCCTCCTCCTGAATCATCTACTACGCCCATACCTGGTAATATATATATATATATATATATATATATATATATATATATATATATATATACTATATATATATATTACATATATATATTATTATTTATAGTATATATTTATATATATAACAAAATACATTATACATATATATATACACATATATATATATATAGTATATTATTATATATAATATATATAGTATATATATATATATTATATATATATATATATATATATATATATTATATATATAATATTAATATATATATATATATTAATATATATATATACCGGTACTACAGATTACTTATATATATATATATATAATATATCTATTACATATACATACTATATATATATATATATATATATATATATATATATATATATATATATATATATATATATATATATATATATATATATATATATAATATATATATATATATTATATATATAAATATATATATATATATATATATATATATATATATATATATATATATATATATAGTATATATAAGTGTAATATAAATATATATATATATATATATATATAAGACATTCGGTAGGATCTTTCTCCTGTAAATTTTTTTTGGGAAAAACAGGATAAAATTTCACTGGAAAGAAAACAAAATTTTATATTTATTGGTAAAGAAAATAGTATAATAATTTAATAATATATAAGGTTAGTTAGTTAAGCAAGTAAGTAAGTAAGTAAGTAAGTAAGTAAGAAGTAAGTAAGTAAGTAAGTAGGTAAGGAAGGTAAGTAAGTAAGTAAGTTAATTATTTAAGTACGTTAGTAATAATAGAGTTAACCTAACCAACTTGCAACTTAATCTTATACATATTCGTTAAAAAAAACTTGGCAACCTTAATTCTTTATGCTTATTGGTTATAAAAAAAAAAAAACTTCTAAATTGGGAAAAATACAAAATTTTAATAAAAAGCCTTTTCGGTGAAACACATCCGTGAATATATATATAAATATATATATATATATATATATATATATATATATATATTATATATATATATATATATATATATATATATATATAGCCTACATGAAACACTTCGCTGGCGTAGGAGGTTGACTCGCCGACTCTAATGCAAGAGAAACGCTGGTATTCCTCCACTTAGCAGTCTGAGTTTTATCTCCTTGGGCAGAATTAAAACTCAGCTACGACACTTGTGTACAAGCCTTGGATAGCCGGCTTAAATTCGATTTCCTGTATCCCCCTCGTTACCCTTAGAACGGATTAAGACGTTAAAGAAAGTTAATATATATATATATATATATATATATATATATATATATATATATATATATATATATATATTATTAATTATATATATAATAATATATATATATATATAATATTATATATATTATGGCTCCTCCAGTGGCAAAGACCGGAGACCTACCAAATTCCACCAGAGTTGGGAAAAACGAGAAAAAAGGCAAATCAGCTGCTGACATGCCCTGATTGATACTCGATGTTTGAAAGCGTGCATATCAAAGAAGGTTGAGAAAATATGGATGAAGGGAACGTGTTCCAGACATGACCATTGAAGTACACGTAAGATTGAGCATAGCTGTTAAGTCTGGTGTCAGAAAGTTGAATAGAGAAAGGATGAGACTGTATTGGAAGATGAGTCACACAAGCTCTCCCAGATGATTGTTACAATTCCGCTGGAAGATAGAAGGTCTCTCTCTCTCTCTCTCTCTCTCTCTCTCTCTCTCTCTCTCTCTCTCTCTCTCTCTCTCTCTCTTTCTAGTGTCCATTGCAAGAGCAATAGTATAAAGAGAGTAATGCGACAGTTCGACTGGTATAAAGAAATTGGAGAGTGAACGTTAGTAAGAGGTGGAGAGTGAGAGTCAATGGGAGTTGGAGAGTTAGCAAGTCGAAAAACCCTAGACTGCATCTTACCAAAGAGTGAAATTACCCCAAATGAGTGAAATTACCCTAAATATATGATGCATATTCCAAAAAAAGGTGGGGAATTCCTCTATACATAGCAAGCAACTTTGGGGGGTGAGAAGAAGTTCTGAAGGGGCCTCAGAACGCTCAACTTCTTAGTAGCTTGCTTAGTGAAAGAGATAATGTGATCTTTGGAATTAAAATCACCGAAAGAGGAAATGCTCAGATTATTAAAGACAGGAGAAGATTTTAGTTGTGTGTTTTCGAAGCTGTTGTAATTGTGTGGAAGATTATGTCTATATGATAAATGAAGGAGCAGGGATTTTGAGGCATCGATTTTTTTTTTGGGGGGGGGAGGGCCGCCAACTAGAGATAAGAAGATCAGTTGAGTAAGGTCAGAGGTCAGTCTCACCAATGTCACCCTCTTAGCATTACCTACTTGCTGTTGAGTGGGTATTCTTTCAAATTGGAATCATACATTCTCTAGTGTAAAAACTCCAAATGCCAGCTATATATATATATATATATATATATATATATATATAACTATATATATATATTAGATATATATATTATATATATATATATATATATATATATATATATATATGATATATATATTAATATAATAAATATATATTATATATAATATATAATATATAATATATATATATATATATTATATAGATATTAATTTTATATATATATATATATATTATATAATATATACTTATATAAATATATACTATATATATACTATATATATTATATATATATATATATATTATATATATATATAAATATATATATATAATATATATATATATATATAATATATATATATATATATTATATATATATATATATATATATATATATATATATATATATAAACTGCGTTGGAGCGAATCTTTTCTTAATTCAGATTTATTTAACGACATAGCATATTACATAAATTTGAATGTAACGTAAGAATAAACATAGCGATTAAGTCAAATGTCAAAAAGCTGTAAGGTAAGAAAGAATTTTTAGATTAGAGAGTTGACTGAGCACCAAGCGAAGGAAAAGGAGGTATGCGACCTAACATTTCAGTAGCTAAGTGTCTTAGTAATAGCGGAAGTATGATATAGTGTTGCAGTATTTTATTGGTTGAAATAGATTAGAGAGAGAGAGAGAGTCTGTGAGTGTTGAAGTGTTGATTGGGAGAAAAGCCCTTGAATTCACATTTTCAAGGAGAGATCTATAAGTAAAAGCACCTCAAATATATAAAGCATTTTCCATTCAAAGATGGACGACGGCTCTGTAGAAAGTAAACAACAGAGGAGGTATAAAGGAGCTCTGAACGTGCCTTGGTACACCCAACTTCATACAAGATTGTTAAGTGAGAAAAATTTACTCTCCAAAAAGAATCACGGGAAGAGGGAATACCAAGAAAATTAATAACAGATTTGAACTGTATTTTTCCGAAACATGTTTTGATGAGTGGGAACTAAGGCTAAGACTCTAAATCAGGAACACGAGAGTTGATAACATTGATGCATACATACATACGAGCAACTTACGAATGAATGAAAACTTAAGATAAAGACAGAAGCAGCTAACATAGTATGGCCTGGTGTAGGAGCACTCAAGCACCTGATTTTCCTTTATGAACAAGAGACGAAGACTAGAAAAAGAGAGGTACTCTTTGATAAAGTGGAAATTAGAAAAGAGACCAGGAATGTTACAGAAAAGAATAAAAAAAATGACCATGTACCAGGGTGGGCTGAAAGAATCCTGATTGCACCAACTCTATCATAAAACTCCACCAACTAACAATAGTGGGCCGGCATAGTATGGAATTGTATAACAATTGTGCATTTTGTGATACAAGCATAAAATATTTATCATTGTTGGTACATTATATGAACTTAATTTTAAGATATTGGGGCACTTTAAATTCCATCTGTAAGGGTTTATATGACTGTTTAAATTTAAGGGTATGGTTCAATTTTGGGAATTTTTTTAT
>JABUQX010008139.1:35000-39420 GCA_015478945.1 Trachelipus rathkii
GTTGGAAGAGGATAGTAAGGACTTTACTGCATTATCTACAGTTAGTGGGCAGTACAGATTTAAAAGGCTGAGCTTTGGATTAAAAAATGGACCAGCAGCATTTCAGAGAGAGATGCAGAGGATACTGACAGGATTCAGCCGGGATAAAGTAGTGGTATATATGTAGATGATGTCCTCTTGATTTCAAAGAAATTTGAAGAACATCTACTACTGATTGAACAGGTTCTACAGCGGTTTTCTGAAACAAATGTTAAGATCAAAATCAGTAAGTGCAGCTGGGTCCAAAAGGAAGTTAAATTTTTAGGTTTTAGGTCATATCCTCAGCAGGACTGGAATAAGAAAGCTTCCAGAATTCATGGACCAGGTGGATAAATTGGAAAGACCAAATAATGTGGGAGAACTAAGACGGTACCTAGGAATGATAAACTTCCAGCGAAAATTTATTAAAAATTGTTCCGGAATAGCAGCGCCCCTTAGTGCTTTAACAGGAGGAAAAAGGAAGGACAAAATCGAATGGACAGATGAAAGGATTCAGGCCTTTGAAGGCTTAAAAGAAATAATGAAAGAGTCAGTAGAGCTGGCATTTCCAGATTTCACAGAAGGCAGTGCAAAATTAGAACTCTATGTAGACGCAAGTGGATTCGGCATGGGTGCAGGTCTATGTTAGGAACAGGAAAAAGAAAGAAGAGTAATAGCATACAACTCTCACTCATTCAATGCATGTGAAAGGAAAACATCCACCATAGAAAGGGATCTACTAGCTATTAGATGGGGAATCAAGAGCTTCCGCTATTTTTTGTTGGGTCAGGATTTTGTACTTTACACAGACCACCGACCACTGGTGTATCTTCATACAATGAAGCTGGTGGATAGTAAGTTGGCTCGTGTTCTGGACAACCTAAGTGAATACAGCTTTCAAATTCAATACTATCTAGGAAAGGACAACGTCTTTCCAGACACATGGTCCCGTTGCCAAAGGAAACCAGAGGAGGAAGTCAATACTATAAATCCAGAGGCCCTACCAAAGGGATTAGAAATAATAAGGTTAGTGCCAGGAGCCGCGGATTCCTTGTTTATGAGCTTAGAGGAAATCTTGAAAAGGGAACGACTACAGAAGAAGGACCACCAGGAATTGAGAAAGTTCTTATTGGAGGCTTTATTAAACAATAGAAAGTTATATGGGTTGGACAAGAAACCCAAATCTTTGAAATGGTTAAAAACTATCAGCATCCCAGGGAGAGAACCGATTCCGGAGGTATTACTGGCAGCCAGTGACGAGTTTGACCTAAGGATTTGGCTACATCACGGAATTTGCTGTTCGTTTATTTATATGGGACCTAAAACAAGAAAACGTGAAGGCTTAAAAGATATCCACATACAAGTATTAGGAGGGTCCCATTTTAACCCATTAAAGGACAATGGTACATTTGAAGCAAACAAGGATGACACCATAATAGATGAACTGGCAGTTGAGGAACAAGAAGTACCATCTGAGGAGGAAAATGAAAAATACCTTGACAGTGAAGAAAATGAGGAAGATAATTTATTACAGCACCCACCAGAGGAAGGATTAGGAGTAAACTTATTAATGAAGGAAAGAGGACACCGATCTCGGTTAAGCTGCAACCATAAGATAACAGGAGTAGCATGGCAGGACATTTCTATTGGTGAAACCTCTAGGTGTGCCTTCTTGGATACAGGATCAGTTATCAGTTTGGTTCAAGAAATAGTTGTCAAGGACTTGGAACCATTTGGGCATATTTTAAGAAAATGGAATGTGGATATCACATTGAACGGAATTACCACCAAAATTGTTGAATGTACAACTGTGGTAGCCATAAGGATAGACACACGCTACCGGAAGACAGCATTGCCATTGGTAGTCGTTAAGGATGGGTTCATTCCAGCATGCTTTCTTCTTGGAATGAATTACCTAGTAGAAACAGAAGCGATTTTGGACTTTGGGGAAGGCATCATCGCACATGGGGATGATGAAGTTCAGGTTAGTGATGGTTTTCTTATTGGTGTATATAATGTCACAGTGAATGATAATGATAGGATCAACAATGTAATAACATTCAAGGAAATAATTACATTGCAGGAAAGGTCCAAAGTGATAAAAAATTAAAGGAGAAGATTAGGAATAAAAAACCAATTCTTAAATCGGATGCACTACTAAAGGAATTCTATAGGTATAAGGAAGATCTACTAATGAACAATACTATACTGGTTAAAAGGATTAAGGACGATAAGTTCTGAGCAGTAATAGGGTTCCAACAAGTGGTCAGTATCTGTGTGGTGATACACCGAAATATGGCTCATATAGGTCAAGGAAAACTGACAAACTTGATGGCAAGATATGTATGGCATCCGAAAGGTCATACTATAATCCAGGAAGTATGCAGGACATGTCCTACTTGTCAATTAAATAAGGTTGATCATAAGGTTATATTCCCACCAATCTGGAAAATCCAAGTTGCCAACCCTTTCGAACTGGTTGCAATCGATGTCATGGCTATGCCGAGAACAAGGAGAGGAAATATTGCTTGCTTAGTGGCTGTGGACCACTGTAGCAAATGGGTCGCGGTCAGACCACTAAAGGACAAATCGGCCAGAAGTGTTGCAGGGGCATTCGAAGACCAAATGTTACCAACATTTTTGAGGCCTCCATACAAAGTTCTAGCGGATAATGGGGTGGAGTTCCGGAGTAACAGGTTCAGGGAGATGCTCCAGAAATATAACATCGACCATATATTCAGCAGCCCATACAAGCCATCATCAAACGGGGCAGTCAAACGCACGAACCGGACATTTGCAGAGTTCCTAAAAAACACAGCAACAAAGGATCAGGAATGGGACGATTGCTTACCCAGGGTGGTCATAATTTATAATAATACGAAGCACTCTGAACCTAGGATGACACCGGATGAGAAGTTACTGATTCAAACACACAAGGAGGGAAAGGTATTATCAATCTCTATGAAGGAACATAGTAAATGGAAGGAGAGACATCCAAAATGGCTACCCTATGCAATAGAAGTCAAGGTCAAACGAAAAATTATTTCAGCAGACCGGTCCTTGGAGAAGAAATTGAGTGAAAGATACGAAGGTCCTTTCACAGTAGTCAAAGTAATTGCCGGAGGAATGACATATGATATTGAGGGTCAAGGTAAAACTATGAGGGTGCACTATGCACACTTAAAAATATGGGCAGACCCACCAGAATACCTAAGGCAGTACTTTGAAAATGAGAAAGGAGAATTCCAGCCAGACAATGAATATATTGCAGAAACAATAACAGAGGATGAAATGGAGGAACCATCAGCAAGTGTAATATACAGTGCGCCTCCAGATAGAGTGAAAAAGAAGAAGAAGCAGGAGACAAAAACCAGGGAGACATGGGACCTTTTACAGTTGGCTATAGGCAAACCAAGCCATAAAAGGTATGCAGGAGCACAAACGGAGTATTTAGGAGAGAACAAGGCAACACAGACAGAGGCAGATCCTATGCCATCACCTGTAGATACCAGCGAGCTATTGGATTGGATAGACTCAGCACCAGAAGACATAAATTCAGATGAGGAATTTGATTTACAGAAATTTGAAAGAGAGTTAAGGTTTCCTAATAGCAGTTATACTATAGGAATAACGGTTTCAGATGCCACTGATGAAGAAGAGGAGGATGCTGCAGGAATAATAACATCAGTACATGATGAAGGTATGGAGGTAAATAATTATGCTGAAGGTAATTTAAATATCCCTTTTTATGATTCCAGGTCTTTTCACGAAGAACTGAGAGAAGTTGGTGAGGACCCAGAACGGATGGTGTTGGATGACAGATCGAAAGGACAGAGAGGAGCCCGACAAGGATTGGAGATTGGACATCGACCAATGACACGATCAAGGGGGTCGGCTCCAGATCTTCCGTACGTACAACAAAGGGTATTGGAGTATGAGAAAAGGGCTGAGGAAAGAAGGGCACCCATTGGAAACTAGGTAAGACCAGTTCTCTTGTTTATTTATTTTTTTCCCTTGTTGTTTCTTTTTGTGGGTTGACTTTTCTTCTTTTTAAGATTGGTTTCCCAATCTTGAAAGGGGGAGTAGTGTCATGAATCGGACTAGTGTCATAAATTTCTTAAACCTCCCAATTTCAGGAAACAGACGATTGCTCCCGAGCAGGAAATAAATTCATTGTATTTTTTTCTAAAATTCAGGCAAGTAGTCGCTTCTAAAATAAGTTTACAAGTGTTAAATTCCATATAAAATAGGAACGAGGATTTTGACAACAATTAGTGTCTTTATCAGCTTTATAAAGCAGGAATCATATTTGCCCCCAAATCTTGGTAAGTATAAATAAATATAAAATAAAGTTTATGAAAAGTTAAAATTTTAAAGATTGATAAAGTTTATGATGTGCTAT
>JABUQX010008140.1:0-7500 GCA_015478945.1 Trachelipus rathkii
ATATTGCATCAATTCATGTAACATATTAGAGTTTAATAGATTAGTAACAAGTCTTGTTGCTGAAATAAATTGATCTTACCTGTTTTGTCCGCCAACTTCGGATGTTTTCCGCAGGTTTAGGAATACTGTGTGGAACTATCTAACAAAAAGTGTAATAATTGTCCGGGATCTTGAACCTGTTGACAAGAGGGTTTATAATCCATGACTTTCTGTTGGATAAGTAGTGAATACGGTTACGTTTCAAGCTAGCGCTAAGTAGGGAATTGAGTTAGATCTTACGTCGTTATGTGAGGAAGTTGTGAGGTGATGACTCTGATGCGTATGTTAATGTCTCGATAGTGTAAATCTTGAGGTCCAGGGCAGGGCATAGGTGCGTATTGTTATCTGATTTTGAATGGTTGATACGCATATTCAGTTTGTTACATTGGTTGCCGAAGTTGTTGAGATACTCCTTCTATTGATCGTCGAACATTCTTTGAGTCAGGACAGATTGTATGAGACGGTATTTTCGGTGTCGGTAGAGGTATGATTTATGCGACTCAATCCTTCGGCTATACAACAAAGTTATTAAGTAGATATCATGGAGGTGCAGATGAGTTATTTTTTGTTATAAATGTTCGTTCATGTTCTGTTTGAAATATACATATATAATCGCATGGATATGTTAGAGATAGTAGTGTATAAGAGAGAGACTAGGGGTGGTGATAAGTTAGACGTTTATATGCATATGGACTATGAAACTAAAAATAGTTGTAGTAATAGGCGTAACAGGTTGTGAGTATATTGGTTGGTTCGAGGGCATGAAAGGTGGAGCCTTTCAGTTGTTTACTATGTCTTGACAAATCTCTAACATATTGTCAGATCTCGTCATAGCGCAAACTGTGTTTAGTCGGACATGTGCGTGTATCGATTTATACTATTCGTATTCTATGATCCTATGGTTCATAGAAATTCTGTACAGATAATCTGAAACTTGCTTGCAATGTAACGATTAGCATTATATATTAGAACCATTGAATAGCTAAGATACTCTAACATCCAGGTTGTGTATAATTGCATTTACTTGTGCTTAAATGTTATCCGATAGTTCATATCGTATATTACTCATCAGATGATAAAGTATTGGAAACAAAGTGTACAGTATTGGCTGGTGACGTTTGCCGCTCCATGTTAGTGCTATTTACCTTCTCGTTGTCTAAAGTTATATGGAATATCCTTGTTAATGTTATACTGTTTTATTCATGTTTAAGATGTGTTAGGTTTGTGAATGTATGTTATATTCGTAGTTCAGGTGATGCTATGTTGCTTTACTTGAAATCGTGAAAACTTTGTTACGTTAGCATATATTCAATGATCAGTATGATATTTAGACAGGTTATAATAAAATTTTGTTAAATATTATAATGTTAATGTAAATATCAGGGATATGTTAGAAAAAGTGTAAGTAGGTTCCGTTCTGCACTCCAATGTTAGTTTACTTTATTGTTGTTAGTATGAAGCTTGCTTAATGTTACTGTTTATTCATGTTTAAGAAGTGTTGTTAGGTTTGTGAATGTACGTTATATTCATATAGTTCAGGTAATGCTATGTTTGCTTATTGTATGTGAAAACTTTGTTCGGTTAGTATATTCATTGATCCGCTATGAATAATTAGAACAAGGTTATGATAAATTTTGTTAAATATTACATATGCTAATGTATTAATATCCATCATTGCGAGGGTGGGGTTGATAGGGTGGGGGTTTGATTTACTGATTTCAGGTTTAGGTATGTAAAAACCCAAATTTCTTAAGTTATAATAATTGAAAAGCGTAAAAATTTGTAAAAAACAATACTGTAAAAGCAAGATATGACAAAAATAAATAAAAGTTTTGTGTTATGTTATACAGAATATGACATGAATCACTAGATCACAGATGGGGAGGGGCGTGAGTTGGAGGAGGGGAGGATGGAGGGGAGGAGGCTCAGGGCTGCATAGAGGCTCCCAGAGGCTCAAGAGCGCTCTAGAGGGTGTTTGGATTTACTATTAGAAAAACCGTAAATATAATAAATAATAAGCATTGAAACAGTTGAAAAGGTGTTTTATTTTGTTTTTTTTAAAAAAAAATTTTTAAAATTTTTTTAAAAATTTTTAAATTTTTAAATTTTTTTTTAAAAAATTTTTTTAAAATTTTTTAAATTTTTTTTATTTTTAAAAAAAAAATTTTTTTTTATTTTTTATTTTTTTTAATTTTTTTTTAATTTTTTTTCTTTTTCTCTTTTGTTTTCTGTATCGAGGATACATCATAAGAAAGATGTATTATAAGTTTCGTTGTTCTATGTCAATATTTCAGTTTGTGGGGCTGGTGACCCCCCTTTGGGTGTGTAAGGATATTTAACCCATATATGATATGGGTACTAGATGGATGAAGGGGTATATGCCCGAGTTTCTCGTTTAGGTCATATTCTTCAAGTTTGGGGTCCAGAGACCCCCTTTAGGCTTGTGTACGGTTATTAACGCCATATTGATGTGAGTAAGCTTATATGGTATGTGTATACCAAGTTTTCATCGTTCTAGGTCAATATTTTCAGTTTTGTGGGGCTGTCCCTGGAATTTTGCCAAATCGATGTCATTTTACCCCGGATACATCTAAGATACAACCTAAAAAGGCTGTATATCAAGTTTCGTTGTTCTATGTCAATATTTCAGATTTTGGGGTGAGTACCCCGTCTGGGGCACCCACAGTCATTTTACCCGGGGTCATCTAAGATACATCAGAGGTTGTATACCGAGTTTCATACATCATTCTATGTCAATATTTCAGTTTTGTGGGGCTGGTCCCGAATTTGGTCAATTGGTCATTTTACGCCCCGGACTACATCTAAGATCCAACCTAAAAAGGGGGCTGTATATCCAAGTTTTCGTTGTTCTACTGTCAATATTTCAGATTTTGGGGGTGAGTTACCCGTCTGGGGCACCCACAGTCATTTACACACCGGGTCATATAACGAATACATCCTAGAAGGTTGTATACGATTTCATCATTCTATGTTCATATTTCGTTTTTTGTGGGCTGGGTCCCCGAATTCGGCCCTTATCAGCATTTTACAAAGAATATCTGCTAATACAACCCTAAAAAAGGTTGTATATCAAGTTTCGTTGTTCTATGTCAATATTTCAGATTTTGGGGTGAGTACCCCGTCTGGGGCACCCACAGTCATTTTACACCCGGGGTTATCTAAGATACATCCTCAGAAGGTTGTATACCGAGTTTCATCGTTCTAGGTCAATATTTCAGATTTGGGGTGGGATCCCTTCTGGGGGGATCCTGGACACCCTATACGGTCTTATAACCATCATATTCGAACTCTATGACCTCGATAACCCTTATAAACACCCAAACATTGTTGTTATACGATTGTTTAATAATAATAATAATAATAATAATAATAATAATAATAATAATAATAATAATAATAATAATAATAATAATAATAATAATAATAATAATAATAATAATAATAATAATAATAATAATAATAATAATAATAAAAATAAAACTTCAAAGACTCGTTCACTCAAACGGTGGTGGAACCGCGGCCGGAACCGGAGTAAGAACCGTCCCCGGAGCCGGAGTAAGAACTGCGCCCGGAGCCGGAGTCGGAGTCGGAGTCGGAGTTGGAGTCGGAGTCGGAGTCAAAGCACAACACAACTCGAAATTATGATCACTCCGTGATCATAATTTCTTCGAAGTAATAATAATAATAATAATAAATAATAATAATAATAATAATAATATGTAAAGGTGGATGTGTGCTCTCGCGCGCTGACGTAATCTCAGCTGCGCTGAGATTACGTCATCACACTCGATCCCAACTCTCGTTAGGCATAAACTCATCCATTCAGATCAAGCAACAAAGGCGTAAGCACAATATCGGTGTCCACCCTCGGGGGTGACCACCCTCTATATACATCCTACAGACTTGAAAATTACACGGATTCGAGCTTATCCCACATATAGATTATATTCCAAGTTTCAGACCTATATCTCTTATACTTTTTGAGAAAAAGCTGTCACCGGTCAAACTGGCCAGATACTACTGAGGTAGGTGGTGTGCATTTAAGTTGGGTCCCCGTCCCGCACCCTGGTAACACAATTATATTATTGTTGTGGCTAAAACTCGAAATATTTTAGGCATATATATATATATATATATATATATTATATTATATATTATTATTATTATATATTTATATTATATAAGTATATATTTATATTATATATATATATATATTAATATATATATATATATATATATATATATATCAACATCCGCATCGAGGATGTTAAAATCAAACATCCGCACGGGATTGCGAAAAAATGACATCTGTGGGCTCATAATATATATATATATATAATATATTATAATATATATATATTATATTATATAATAATTATTATTTTAAATATATATATATATATATATAATATATATATATATATATATATATATATATAATATTATTATACTATATATATTTATTTATTTATTCTACTAACTTTTCCCGCTTGAGGCGGGGTAGTGGTAACGTGCAGCTCCCTCTTCACACTCCTTCATTCTCGGCCCCACCCACCTCCTCCACGCCACTCTATCCTCGTCCACACCCTGCCCTCTTCCTCCTCATGCCTCCCTCATCCAGCATCTGCCTTTATTCCATCCATCTACCTCCTTCTTGGTTCCTTCCTCTCTCCCTTGCCCCTCGCCTCAAACTCTCCTAACCACGTCTCTGTTTCCTCCATTCTCAATAAATGCCCATACCATGCTTAAGATTCCTCATCCCGCTCTCCACAACCGCCTTTCTTCCATTCACATCTCTCCTCACACACCCTATTCTAATCCCTCCTTCTGCTAACCCACAAACCGCTCTCAACCCCTTCATGCTCAAAAAACTTCCACTTCTTTCCTGGACCTGGCATTTCAACCCCGTTTCACCCGCATACAACACGCTGGTACAACAAATTTTTTCAAACTACTTATCTTAACTTTGTGATAAATCCCCTTTCCATAATTCTCTCAGACCACTCAGAGCTCTCAATTCTTCTTCCTATCTATGTTCTATGCTCCCTCCTTCATCCCTCCCCCTTACCCAAATCCATCCCTAAATATCTTAAAATCTTTACTTCTTCCAATACTACACCCCTACTCTAACCTCTAACCCCTCCGTCTACTCTTTCTTCTCTCAAACTAACAGACTTTACTCTTACTGGATTTATTTAAGCGCCCCTTTTGTCCACATAAAACATTCTCTCAAAACTACTGCACGAAATACTCAGCCCTTCCGCGTTCTTCGCCATAGGGCAGTATCGTTCCTGCAAACAGTATATGTTCACTTCCTTCTATCATTCACTTTCATCAATCCACCCGCCTCCCCTCCTCACATACCTCTGGCAAACACTCTCCCATAACAATTGATAGCACGGTTGAATTAACACACCCTCTGCTAATCCTCTCACCACCCAAACTCTCAACTCTCCCTCCTAACACTCTCACACACATCCTATTACTATAAAAGGCCCTAATACCTTACCTAACTCCCCACTCCATTTTCCTCCAACACCCTCCACAATTCACGCCCTCTTCACTCTATCATCGCTTTCTCTAAAATTAAAAAACACCCATACACTTTCTCTTTCCTCTCTATACTTTTCTTCACAAGCATCTTTAGTGTAAACCTTGATCCACACACCCTCGTTCCCTCCCTAACCTCCTTGTTCTTCCCCATTCTCCCCTCCGTTAAAACTCTCACTCTCTCAATCAGTATTCTCCATACACTTTTCCTACCACACTTAAAAGACATATACTCTATAATTCCCACATTCCATCCTATCCCCCTTTCCCTTATACAGGGGAACCAAACAACCATCTTCCAATCTGTGGTACCTAACACTCTCCAACATATATTATACACACCTATCAGCCATTCCTCACTATACTCCTTCTGCACATTTCCATTCTCACACATGCCAGACCTGCAGACTTCCCTTTTTCTTTCCTTTATTCAAGGCTAATTTTTCTCATTTGTATTTCATCTCCCCCTCCTCCCAATTCACTCCCTTCACCGTCTTGCATAATCTTCTCCGCTCCCCCCCTTCATATAATAATCACAAAATATCCCCACCTCTTCTCACCTATCCTCTCTCCTATCGCTCCCATCTCTCCTTTAAATCTCTCCGCCCACCCTCTTCTTTCTTTTTTTTTTACTTCTTTCAGACATCTTGCTTCCCGATTTCATAATTTTCGTCACTTTTCTACACATTCATTTTTCTGCTCTACTCTGCCTCTCCACGCTCTCTGCTCCACTTCTCACCCTTCTTATTCTCTCAGCTTTTTACTCTCTCCTACTTCCAACCATTTCACATAAGCTCCTTTTTCTTTTAACTCCTTCAGCCTCCTCTCACATTCACTCCATACCTCGCTGCTTGCCCACCTTTTTATCCACATACCCTTTAGCCTCTTCATCACATACTGCCTCTTTTAAATCTCATCACTCCGCCTCCAACCTCCATTCCCGTCCCTCTAAGCGTCTCTCACTATCCTCCTAACCTCTCTAAAACTCCTCTTAACACACTGTCTCATCTCAATTTTCCACCTTTATCACTTCCTACTCTCTTTTTTCTCCCTTTCCTAACCATTACACCTCTCGCCCACCTTATCCTAGACCACAAATAGTGATTTCCGGATATCCCCTCCCCGCCCTCTGAATACATTTAATCTTAGTAAATCTGGGGCCTCTATCTTCCCATCTCACTAACACATAATCGTTTGCCTCTCGCCCCCGTTATCTCACTCCTCATGTAATACTTCTGATTCTCACTTTTTTTTAAACAAGTATTCCCCACTATCATTCTTCTTTCAACACACAACTCTAACAGACTTTCTCCATTAACATTCCTCTCCTCACTCCAAATGGTCCTATTATTCCTCTCCCCTCCCCTTCCCACTTCTGCATTCAATCTCCCATAGCAAATTCTATCATTTACCCGAAACTTTCCAACACTCATTCAACTCACTCAGAATTTTCTCTCTCGCTCCTCCTCTTCGCTCATTCAGCTGGTGCATATGCGCTATAAAGACCGCACATTTCACCCAAATTTCACTTTACCCACATTATACCTCGGCACTCACCTGCTGCAAACTTACCTTATCCACACCTCTTTCCTCTAATATTCACCCCTTTCACTCGCCGTCACTCTCTCTATTAAACCCCTAGATACATACCCTTGTATTTTCCAAGTCCCTGCTCTTTTTCCTTAAGCTTAGTTTCTGTTTAACGCCAGCCATCCAACCTTCTTTCTTAAAAAACATTACCCACTTCCTCCTTTCAAATCCTCGTTTCCCTCTCACGTTCATTACATCCACCTAATTACCTCTCTCCTCCCACATCTTTTCCCTTCTCTAATATATTTACCCTCAAGCTGCACGCTTTTATGGGACAGGTCCCCACCTAGGCAACTTCCC
>JABUQX010008140.1:15000-20000 GCA_015478945.1 Trachelipus rathkii
GTGGAGTGTCAGAGGAATAAATGTTGAGGAGAAGAGGAGAGAGGTGATTTATGTGTTTAGAAAGGGCAAATTTGATTTCCTCACTGTAGCTGTAACAAAAATGAAAGGAAACTGTGAAAATAAGTGGTGTGGTGCGAAATGTGTGTGTGCTGATGTGGAAAGGAATGAGAGTGGGAGAGAAGGAGTTGAAATTTTGATGAGTGACTTGTGATATAGAGCTATGGTAGATTTTGTGTGTGTGAGTACTAGAAATCTAATGGTTAAATTTAAGTTTGAAAAGGTCAAGGTGTGTGTGTGATTGTGACATATTGTCCATCTGAGGGTAATATTGAAGAGAGTGCGATTTTCTGGGATAATCCGAATGATATTTTTAATGGGGTGAGTAGGAGCTTCAGATTAATTGTATTTGGGTGACCTAAATGGTTGGATAGGTGATCAAAAAAGGGATGGTATAACAGGTGGTTTTTTACTGTCGGGAGAAAATGAGAATGGTAGAAAGGTGATTGATTTCTGTAAGAGAGAGGTATGTGTGTAAGTAATACTTTCTTTAAACACAAAGAGTATTCATAAGTATACTAGAGTTTTTGTAGGTAGAAAAGGTATCGAAGTGAAAAGTTTGATTGATTTTGTGTTGGCGAAGAAGGAGATGTTGAAGTATGTGTTGGATGTTAAATCACTGATGGGATTAGGAATGGGGATTGATTCGGATGCATTTGTTTGTTTCATATTAAAATTAATTAGTGGGAGCTTGGATGGAGAGGAAGGTGATAAGAAAGGAAGTGGGTAGAATTAAGAGTGAGAAGTTAAGTGAACAAGGTAATAAAAAGTATTTAGGAGTGATCGCAAGTAAATCAGTTGAATGTGATAAGTTGAAAACTGACAATCGGGAGCAAATGAAGGAAAGCGGTTTGTTAGCATGCAAAGGAAGTATGTGCTATGCTAAAGTTAGGAAGTAAGAATGTTAACAGTGAGTGATGGAATGAAGAAGTGATGCAAGCTGTTAAAAGTAAAAAAGAAGCGTGGTTGAATGTACTAAAAGCCAATGATGAGGTTTCAAAAGAAAGATGTTTAGAGTTATACAAGGAGGAAAAAAGAAATACTAAAAGGTGCACGCATAGGAGGAAAAAAGAGTGAATGAACAGTTTGGAAGGAGAATGAATAGGGAATTACAAGGGAATAGGAAACTTTTCTGGAAGGAAGCGCGAAAGATTAAGAATGAGAATAAGGGGAATCTGCCTAGAATAATGAATAGGGATGGGGCTTTCGTAACTGATGAAATGGATGTAGGGGGAGTGTGGAGGTAGCACTTTGAAAATCTACATAACATAGGCAGTAATGTAGACGCGATAGTGAATGTGTGTGGGTTTAATGGGGCTAAAATGAATAGGCATTTTAGGGATGAGGTCATTAGTAAGAAGAAAGTAATGGGTAGAGTGAGAAAGTTAAAGAATGGTAAATCTGCAAATATTGATGATTGATTGGATTTGGAAGTTATGTAACAAAGCTTTTATGGGGGGTATAGTCCTTAGGGATTGGAGGAGAGCAGTAATAGTACCTTTGTATAAGGGTAAGGAAGATAAGGGTAACTGTAATAATTATAGGGGAATTAGTTCATTGAGTGTTGTAGGGAAGATATATGCTGGTATTTTGGTCGAAAGAGTGCGTCAGCTGACTGAAGGATTAATTGGTGAAGAACAAAGTGTGTTTAGAAGTGGTAGAGAATGTGTGAATCAAATCGTTACATTCATTGAAACAAATGATTGAGAAAATGAAGGAGAAGAAAAATAAATTTTATTTAGGTTTTAAGGATTTGCAATAGGCGTATGATAGGATTAATAGGGAAGCTCTATGGCAGGTGTTAGTGAAATATTGTGTTGGTGGTAAGCTTCTGAATGGAATGAAAGATATGTATGACGATAGTGAAGCGTGTGTAAGAATATGTGGAGTCGAAAGTGATTGATTTAATATTAATAGAAGAGTTGGTCAGGGATGTGTTATGTCTCCTTGGGTATTCAATTTGTATATGGATGGAGTTATGAAAGAATTAGAGATGGGGTGGCAGAGGATGGTGTTAGAATGATGGAGAATGGAAGAGAGTGGATGGTGCCCTACCTATTATATTCGAATGATTTGGTTTTGTGTGGCGAATCTGAAGAGAGTTTGATAGGATTCGTAAGGAGATTTGGCAGGGTGTGTAAAAAGAGGGGTTTGAAAGTAAACGTAGATAAGAATAAGGTTATTGTTGTGGGTGAGGACAGTCCTCGTTGTGAACTTATGTTATATGGTGAGCAGCTGGAACAACACTGTCTGAATTTAAATGTTTTGGATATTTGTTGGATAAAAAAGGTACGGATAATGCAGAGTGTAGAAAGAAAGTTGTGAATGGCAGGAAGGTGGCTGGTGCAATTAAATCGTTGGTTGATGTAAAGGGACTAAGTCATGAGTGCGCTTGAGTCTTACATGAGGGTATGTTGCTACCTGTATAGCATTGAGACTATGGTCTGGAATAAAAGGTATTGATCTAAAGTACAATGTGTTCAGATGGACAATCTTAGGGGCGTGTTTGGCCTATACTTGTCGAACCCTAACTTTTTAGAGTAAAAACAAAAAATTTCCTTTTTTTTATTATTCTAATTATTAGAAAAATCTCTCCTCTACATCATGGTGTGATTTTTGTTTGGAAATTCTGAAAGTTTTTTTTTTATTTTTAGTTACAGGGTTTTTTTCATTTCCAGGTTCGAAATTACAATTCAATTTTCAGGGTGAAAAAGTTTTTTTTTTCATTTTATAGAAAATGTAATTTTCCCTTTGCACAAACTCCGGCCCAGGCTCAATCAGCCTCTCTCTCAATCATATAAATGGAATCGGAACAGAAGCCGGAGCCATAGTCGGAGCCGGACCCGGAGACGGAGCTGAAGTATAATTTTGTTTTTCAAGAAATTTTTTGTAGGTGAAAATAATTCAAACCGAAGTCGGAGCAGAACAGTTTTGAAATGAAACCGGGGTTGGTGCCCGGAGCCGGAGCCAAAGTACACATTTTTTCGATATTTTTTTTTCTTTTTTTTTGCAAATGAAAAGAGTTCTGCTCGAAAAGTCGCAGCTGAAAAATTTGGAATGTAACCGGAACTTCACGGAGTCGGAGTAGGAGCCGGAGCCGGAGTCGAAGTCGAAGCCGGAGCCAAAGCTTAATTTTCTAAGGAATTTCTTTTTTCAACTGAGAATAATTCGACCTGAAGTTGTAGCTAAGCAATTTTGAAACAGTCGGAACCGGAGTTGGAGCCGAGGTCGGAGTATAATTTTTTTAAAGAAATTATTTTGCGAGTGAAAATAATTCAACCGAAATCGGAGCATAACAATTTTGAAATTTAGCTGCAGCCGGATCCGGAGCCGATGCCGGATTCGGAGTCAAAGCATAATTCTTGTTTAAAGAATTTTTTTGCAAGTGAAAATACTTCTGCCGAAATCGGAGCAAAACAATTTTGAAATTTATCGGTAGCCGGAGCCGGAGCCGGAGCCGGAGCCGGAGCCGGAGCCGGAGCCGGAGCCAAAGTATACATTTTCTCAATATTTTTTTTCCAAGTGAAAGTGTTCTGCTCAAAGTCGCAGTTAGCTGAACAATTTTGAAATGGAACAAGAACTTCCCGGGGTCGAGTGGGAGTCGGAGTCGGACCCGGAGTCGAAGACGGAGCCAAAGTTTAATTTTTTTAAAGAAATTTTTTTTTGCAAGGGAAATTTTTTTTGCCTGAAGTGGAAGCTAAAAATTTTGAAATTTTGCCGGAACCGGAGTCAGAGCTGGAGCTGTAGAAGGAGCAAGAGACGGAGCCAGAGAAAAAGTATACATTTTTTCAATAATTTTTTTTTTGGCAAGTGAAAAGTGTTTTGCTCGAAGTCGTAGCTGAACAATTTTGAAATGGAACCGGAACTACTTCCCGGAGTCGGAGTCGGAGTCGGAGTCGGAGTCGGAGTCGGAGTCGGAGTCGGAGTCGGAGTCGGAGTCGGAGTCGGAGTCGAGTGAGTCGGAGTCGAGTCGAAGATCGGAGCAGGAGCCAAATTCTAATTTAAAAAAAAAAAAAATTGCAAGTGAAATTTTTTACCCTGAGGTCGAAGCAAAACAATTTTGAAATTTAGCCGTAGCCGGAGCCGGAGACGGAGCCGGAGCAGGAGCCGGAGCAGGAGCCGGAGCAGGAGCCGGAGCAGGAGCAGGAGCAAAAGTATAATATTTTTTAAGGAATTTTTTTTGCATGTGAAAATAATTCTGACGTAAATAGGAACTCAACAATTTTGAATTTAGCAGGTGCCGGAGCCGGAGCCGGAGAGGAGGTATAAATGAAATATATACTTTTTTCCCATTATATATATATATATATATATATATATATATATATATATATATATATATATATATATATATATATATATATATATATATATATATATATATATATATATATATATATATATATATATATATATATATATATATATATATATATATATATATATTTATATATATATATATATATATATATATATATATATATATAAATATAAGGATAACAAATATTTTTTACGTTCTGTAAAAAGGAAAATATTTTCAAATTTTCTTTTGCCTTTTTCTATAATTTCATTTTTTTTCCACACTAGTTAGGCAAAAACAAATCGTTAAAAAAAAAGTTCCTTATGGGAATCGATAAAACTTTCCAGCAATCTTACATATTGAAGTTAAAAGATCCCAACAAAGGTTTATTAAATTTCATCATATTATTCTGGAATTAGGCATGATTGAAGATGCTCACAAGTGAAATTTTTTTTTCAAAATTTTTGAAACATTGTAGAATCTATCTTAGTTTTTTTTTTTTTTTTTTTTTTTTTAATTTAAAAAAATAAATGATCAAGTCTTTATTACCACACTAAATTCAAGTAATTTCCTGAAAAATGTTTTGAAATATCTTCGAAAAATAAAAAAATTATGAGGTTTTTAGTGGAAGAAGTAAGTAATT
>JABUQX010008140.1:27500-31250 GCA_015478945.1 Trachelipus rathkii
CTCTCCTCCTCTCTCTCTCTCACTCCTCCTCCTCTCCTCCTCCTCCTCCTCTTTCTCTCCTCATATTTCTCTCGTCATTCTCAGTGCTATATAAATCAAGATAAATAAAGAGATCTGCAAATGGTTACTATACTGTATATATATATATATATATATATATATATATATATATATATATATATATATATATAGTATGTGTGTGTGTGTGTGTGTGTGTGTGTGTGTGTGTGTGTATGTGGGGAGTGGGTGTGGGTGTGGGTGTGGGTGTGGGTGTGGGTGTGGGTGTGGGTATGGGTGTGGGTGTGTATCGCATTGATAATGGCCCAGGGCATTTGTACCGCTTTCAAAGATACTTTAGTTTTACAACATCACCTTCACATCTTTTATTACTCTTACCCGAAAATCTTTCAAAACGTTCACTGCCATGAAATAAAAGAGGAAGACTCAATAGATCTACTTAGGCATCAATCTCCTTATACCATTGCTATTAAAATGTACACTGCTCTCTCTCTCTCTCTCTCTCTCTCTCTCTCTCTCTCTCTCTCTCTCTCTCTCCTCTCTCTCTCTCTCTCTCTCTCTCTCTCTCTCTCTCTCTCAAGAAGATCTTTTGATCATCTTTCAACGAAATCTTGTTGCATAGAAAACCTGGTCACACTCTAACCATAGCTCAATCTCCATATACTTCACTTGTAAAGCTTGAAACACACTCTGTTCATTTATTTTTCCAACTACCTTTGACTCTCACGCTTTCAAACCGGTGTATCGGTGCATGTCGCTCTTTAATTTGGTTTTGGATTCTGTTTTTATTATTTTTAATTTTTCAATTTCGGTAAACTTTTGAAGCCTCTTCTAGCCTTTCTTCTTCCATCGGAGGAGATAAAAAAATTTAGCAATAATCACATACTTTATAAAAAATTTATTAAGCGTTCTTCAATAATTTCTTTATAAACAATTTTATATATATTTTTTTTACAATATATGAACAAATAAATAATTAAATTTTCCTATTATTTAAGTCAATAACTGAAATTTATAGTTATAATTACAAATAAATTATTTTTTTATGCTTGTATTTATAGAAGTATTATTTTTTCAATATTTTGGATGAAATTTTGTCGAATAATGGAACAACTCAAAAACGGGTGGGTAAATTAGAGGTTAAATGTGTTTGTTTTTCTAATTTTATCTTAATTTACCAAAACCCAAAATAATTAACTATTTAAATAACAGTTAATAATTGTAAATTTTATAGTTTCTCCTCTGAAATTATCATTTTCTGAGTTGTGCCAATTTCGATGCCAAGCAGCGATACATCATATTTTTAAAAGGCACAGTAACATAAGACCATAGTAAACTATAGACAAAATTTCTCAAGGCAATTTAAATTAATACAAATATTTACTAACTACTAAAATTTGATTCTTAATCAATAACACTAAAACCATCTATTTTCTTAATAATATAATAATATTAATAATAATAAAAATAATAATAATAATAATAATAATAATAATAATAATGAATAATGAGATTATTATTTCGTCTGGACACTTCAGGCATCATCAGAGCCGAGTTCTAGACTAACATTCAGCCCCCAGGAAGGACATGCGTTTTGTCAGTCGAACCCATCGAGAAAGGTCCTTGGGAACACGGGCCTAACGACCAATCCGCTGGTTGGCCAGGGCTATCGCGGATGCCGGAAAGTTTCCCCATTGACGGCAAAGCATGCTGCCAATGTACTCATTAAAATCTGAGTGCGACGAATCTAGAGTTAGTAGAGAATAGCTCACATTCTCTCACTCCGACCCAATCTCGAACTTGTCCCCCTCGCTTGCTAAGCGATTGCTCTACCACTAAGCTAATATAATAATAATAATAATAATAATAATAATAATAATAATAATAATAATAATAATAATAATAATAATAATAATAATAATAATAATAATAATAATAATAATAATAATAATAATAATAATAATAATAATATTAATATGATAATGATAATTATTAATGATAATGATAATTTTGAATTAATAGTAGCGTACGTATCTAACAAATAATAATAATAATAATAATAATAATAATAATAATAATAATAATAATAATAATAATAATAATATTAATAATAATAATAATAATATAATAATGAGATTAATATTTCGCCTGGACACTTCAGACATCATCAGAGCCGAGTTCTAGACTAATTGATAAAACAAAATAAATGTCATTTAAATATAAATGTGAAGTAACAAATTAAAATATTAATAACTAAGGTTAAATCTAAAATCGTAAAATAATAATAATATCAATAGAGAGAATCTATCCAGTCCAACTCAAAAGATGATCAAAAAATTTCCCATTTCGTTGTACTTGATATTTCCAATTTTGACATGTTGCACCGATCAGGAAATTTTATGGATTTGAGACTGGCTGAGTCGCTCTTAGTAAAAAAAAAACACAAACCAGTTATCAATATCAAGTACAACGAAATGGGAAATTTTTTGAACATCTTTTGAGTTGGCTGGATAGAATCTATTGATATTACTATTATTATTGTTAGGTTTTGATTTTGCTAATTGTAATATTTTAATTTTCATTTTCTTAGTCGAACTCGTCTCTGATGATACCCTGTTTAAAAAAGTTCAAAAAGCTGTTGTTCTATTCTATTCTATAATAGTCCTCAAGAAAATCAATCATGAAGCGTTGTATACCTTTAGGAAATTGGAAAAGGCGTTCAAATCTCTTATTATTATTATTATTATTATTATTATTATTATTATTATTATTATTATTATTATTATTATTATTATTATTATTATTATTATTATTATTATTATATATTATTATTATTATTATTATTATTATTATTATTATTATTATTATTATTATTATTATTATTATTATTATTATTATTATTATTATTATTATTATTATTATTGTTGTTGTTGTTGTTATAGTTAATTAATGGCTATTGTAATATTGCGAAATATTTTGCCACGCTTTTGTTCGATTTTTTTCGCCATTTGTCCACCCTATTACATTGCCTAAATGATCATCCTTAAAGTCAACGTATACAATTGAAACTTTACTTCTGTTAACTTTTGCAACTTCGGCAACAAGCCCTGTTAAATACACATCATCTACCCAAAGGTATTTGGTTTTAGAAACTGCGTCGAGTAACTTTCGTATTACAGTTGTTGTTGTGAACCAAAACGGGCCGTTGCAATATGTCGGATAAAATTTACCTGGATATTCTTTTTCACTAACACTCCACTTACCAGAGCGTAATACATTAACACCGACTATAGTTAGGCAAAATATTTCATTTGTTCGTTTGTCCTGTTCAAAATCGTCTAAAACTTTGAGCAAATAAATTACATCTACTAAAATGTCATCGTCAGCATGAATGACCCATGGTACTGAGGCACAGTTATTTGTTATCCAGTATAAAGCGTTCAGGGCTTTGTAAACCAAGAGTTCGTACATATCTTTATAATTTCCTTGAACGATGTCTCCAAAAATTCTGGATTCTCTTTCAACAATTTTCTTTTCTATATCATTTTTTGAATTTCCTACAAAGAACAATGTACCAACCTCTGAAGAAATATTAGCCCACGTTGATCGAGTTATGCTACGTTTCTCTGTGTTCATTATGGCGGAATGAACATAGGCAAGAACTTTAAGGTTAGGCCTATTTCTACAAAATGATGATTCTTCAATTAAAAAAGATTTAGGAACTCTTGCCAC
>JABUQX010008141.1:0-20000 GCA_015478945.1 Trachelipus rathkii
TCTGTTCTCTGCTTTGATCATCTCTCTCCTCTCTCTCTCTCTCTCTCTCTCTCTCTCTCTCATCTCCATCTTCAATTTTCAATTCTTAACTACGGCCATTCATGACCTATTAATCATTTTTTTTAGTCCTTTAATTTCCAGTTTGGGAGTAAAAATTTGAGCCATTCTGTTCTTCCTCTTTCGTTCTGATAAAAAGGCTTTACCACTCTTTCACATACAAAAATAATTTCTTTTTTATATTTTTTCTTTTTCACTTCTCTTTTGTATTCCGTTTTAATTAAATTTATGAAATTAATATTTTCATTTAATGTGTTTGTCAGTTAAATCTGCTTGAATCATGTTCATTTCAAATGTTTTTTTTTCCAGTGTATGAGGTTTCATGGTCTTTATTAGCTCATTGTCTAGGATTTGTGTAAACGGGTGAACGTCCTTTTCTCAAGGGGAGAGAGATATTATTACTCACCTCGCGCAGCGAGGGGTTTAGTAATCTATTCTCACAAATGCACCCAAGTTTTGAAAAGAATTCACAGTCCGTGTATAAATGAGGATAAGGTTATTAATATGTAAATAATTCCAATAATTAAAAATAAAGGTATTAAGGAAAGCTTTCTTTTTCATTCTCTTTATGTTAACCGTTTTCCTTCAATTTGTTTTTAATTCTGGCTTTCTATTTCTTCGCTAACTTTCGTAAGTTTTCTTTCCTTTATGGCGCATCTCTTCTGCTCCAGCCAAACTCTATACACATCACATCACGAACTACTCTACCTCACCTTGAAACACCAGAAAACAGCAAACATACAATATATATTTAATTATATACTCAATACTAGTGATATATCATCATATCTATTATATACTATTTTAATAGTTTATATATATATTATATATATTACTATATATTATATATATATATTATACTTATATACTATATATATATATATCGTTCTTAACTATATATTCCTAATCTTATCACAGTCACAGATTTCTCGATCTTAAGCAATCAACTTAAACTCTTAACTTCTTCTCATTCATTTTACCTATCAACATCTGTAATCTACCTAAAATATGTAATTTTTACAATAAACTGGTTTTCGATTATTCTCCTCTGTTCGTCAAGCTATATCTTGGAGCAATCACCACTACTCCTCTTTCTACTAAAACTCCTTAGAAATTTCCTCCTCATTGACCTTTATCTGCGATATACGTTAAGTCGATAACAAATCGTAACACATATACCGGACCGTCACAATAACCCATTAACTGGCACTACTTTTATTGGCTAGGAGTTCAAGGCTATGATTTCTCTTTCGTTTCTCTATTTATTTTTAATTTTTTAATTTTTTTTATTTTTGTTGTTTTTTACTTTTTCATTTTTTTATTCGTTTATTTTTTTTAATCTTTTTTATTTTTAATTTGCTATTCTCTTTTTGGCTCTAAAAGCTAAAAACTACACAACCGTTTCAATGGGCAGCTGCAAATTTACTACGCTTGATCTCTGACAATGGTCAGATCATGTCAAATAAACAGCGATCACCAACGATGCAATGTCAAATTATTAATCTATATATTAATCTAACACATTACTGCTACGGGCCTAAACAAAGTGATTCACTGTAGAATACCGGTGAAAAGTAAAATACACATAAATAAACCATGCAATATGGCTGGTCTGAACAATTTAATCTTCATCAATCCTACAATAATGCTATCTCAAACGCAGCTTGGCTCCTCATTCTTCTCAGCTCGCTTACGAACGTTCGATGAACATCAGCCTCCGCAAATCTTGGCATCTGAAACACCTGGGTTTCTTGCCCATTCAAAGTAGTTCCTATGGGGAAGTGCGGAGTATATTGAAGTCAAGTGAAGGAAGCAGAATAATCCGACCTTGCAGAGCATGTATTTAGAAATGGAACAAAATTATTAAAATACATAAAAATACTAAAAAATTATATTATGTATTTATGATGCCTATGCATTACCTTAAAGGAATAATTCCGGATCATTGACTTGTAAGGTTTGTCCGATGTAGCAAAAATATAAAGAAGATTTATGTACGCTGAAAGAATTCTACTTGTTCTAATATATATATATATATATATATATATATATATATATATTATATATATGATATGATACTATATATATATATATTATATATAAATATTATAATAGTATATATATATAATACATATATATAATAGTATATATATATATATATATATATATATATAATAGTAATAAATATATATATTATAGTATATAATATACTATATGATATATAGGTATATATATTATATATATATATACTATATAATAATATATATATATTATATATAATATTGGGTTTTCCCATAATAACTTGACATCACCGGAATTTCTTTTATTCAAAATCACAAAATAATATAAATTATCACAAAGTTGTCAAAGGTATAACTTCAGCATGTAGCACCACTACTTCAGATACAGTTCAAATAAAGTATTCACGAATTCTTTTAATTGCGCAATCGTTTTCGGCAAGTTCTCTAGATTCAGAGTAAGAACATATTTGAAATAAACGTCATATAGATCTTCTGAACTGCTAGATTCAGATTCAAGTTCACTGTGATGGAATTCCACAAGCACTCCTCTAATTACGCCTTTCACGTAACCTTACTCGATAGTAGTCCTCTGGCCGCTTCTCGCACTCTAATCCCCAACCTTCACGACACGAGTGTTCTGCTTTCCTGCATCTGTTTATACATTAGATCCCAGTCTACCACCTTATATCTCACTCAACAAGACGTCTTCTTGATCAATTTGTAAGTTAATTCGGGTTTGCCATCACCTCAAAGTATCCCCACTATCTATCCACTTAAGCTTACTATACCCGAGCTCTCTACCATTTCTGTTATAAGCCCTTTTTATTCCCTCTCCAATTGCCTATACCATTCTTAATACACATGTTTTCATAATTCAATCTTCCGTAGTGATTAATTCACTACTTCCAATTATATAATTGCCAACCGCCCATACTGGTATCTCCAATCTTGCGTTTCTTTCTAATTCTGTCAACTTTTAGTTTCTCTTCACTGATATATAATTCTCACAATCGGGTTGCCCTCTATTACAGGTTCCTCTCATCTTTCAATTCGGAACACAACGTTTGTAAATTACTCTTCAATAAATATCTCTTCTCATGAATTCTCAAGCTTGTAGCAAGCTCTAATCTACTTCTTTCACACGTGCAGAATCAAATCACAGAATGTCTATACTTAGTTTTTCTTACAAGATTAATAACGTTCCTAAATGGAGTTACAGTTCTATCTCAGAACGCTATTCCATCTATGCTATACATCTACGAAAAGTCATTTCTCTTCATAAAAAACTCAACGACCTTAGAGTAATCTCCTTCAAACATACGACCTACTATAAATCTCACCATCGTACTTTAATAACGAATAATAATTCTGCGCACAGATGTTCTTAACCTCAGACATCACTACCTTTCCAATCCGTATTCTTCTTATACCTTACTCTTTTTCTGCCGTAGAGTTTTAATTGAAACCAGAGATCTTCTCCTACACACATCATCGATCAGATACGCAGAGACAGGTTCTCCAACTCGTATTAACCTCTCTCAGAACCATACGTCGGCAATAGAACTCGGCCCCCTCGTCCGGTGTAGAACAAACTTGTACCTCTATTCTTGCAAACATGTTCACGTTGTCAACTCTGACCTAGAACCTGCAGACGGTGTGAAGTTAGACGCCTGTCCTCCCCCTTTTAGTAATCTTTATTTTCCCCCTCGGGATAATTTAACTCTATATAAAAATTTAATTTTTCTTAAATGTTTTTAAAATAAATTATACCCTTTCATTCAAATTTGCTTTTTAATCAAATAAATTATATGTTTGTTATTCTCCCCGAAAATAAGCAGATCTAATTCGCTTTTCTCTCTCTCAATGGATGCTCAATCCCAATCCTTCATTTCTTCTCATTATTCCTACCATATCATACACACCAACCCTTGCCTATCTAAGAAAGAAAACAGGCGCTTTTACTTTTAATCAAAAACCCATTAAACTTTACATCCAATCCTTGTCAGGTAATCTGCAAGGGCAGTATTTTCTTATACCCTCTATTCCCTGATCGATTTCGACCCTGCCTATAATTTCTAACTTCCCCTGTCAAAAACAAGTGCCCATCTCAATTACTTTTGACATTTAATGTATTTAGTCTCTGGCATTATATATATATTAAATATATACATATAATATATATACCTCATATAATTTTTCATCTACTCATATAATTAAAAGGTATTAGCTGATATATGGGCTCATCTCATATTATCTCCTCATTCTATATTATATACTTTATTAACCTTATATACTAGTTTATATACCTACTATATATTAATATAAATTATACCTCACTATAGTGCGGCTGGTGATCCGTCTGCAGAGCAAATTCCTTCCCGTATCGATAGTTAACTCTTCTAACACTTGTCACCGAATACATTAAGACTCCAAGATCCTTCTTATATCAGTGTGGAAATAATCCCTTGATCCACTTGTAGATAGTCTTTTGGCGTTAGCATATCGACTCATATCATAACATAATCATATATTATACGATTAAATCTTATATATCTAGTTATTTTCATTCAATTTATTATCATATCAATCTATATAAATTATATATATCTCCATACATATGTACTCTCCCTCATATTATATATATATAGTATATTATATCATAATTATATATTACCTATAGCTTATACTAAACTGATACATACTATAGTTGTATATATATATATTATATATATATATATATCTATATTATTATATATATATATATTATATATAATATATATATATACTATATATATATATATACTAGTTTGTTATGTATATATATATATATATATAATATATATAATATATATATATATATATATATATATAATACCTATACATCTATATTTGCTTCATAACTATAATATCCGGTATATATATAGAGTAATACTTACTATCCTAGTATCATACTATAGCTTATCCATCTACCCACATCTCTTCTCCCAGATTAAGTGAGGTGCGTAGAAAACACGCAGACCACTGAATAAAGTATACCCTTTCCTGTGTAGAAGAACATGACTCAACACAAGTCGAATAGAAAGTTCCTTTCTCTCTCACAATTGTACCCTGGCCTCAAACCCTAAATTGGAGTAATCTTTCGGTATGCAGTCCTAAGACAAATATTCGCACCTCAATATGTTGGCTACTTCAAGAGACTGGCGACCGGACGCCAACACTTGTGGTATCCTACCCACCTCTCTCGATCAATCGTTGGGGATTTATTCTACCCTTCTTCTCTCAATGCGTAAATAGGCCCCACCAAATCAACTAACCAGCCATACCCCGGTCAAAAAATTCCGCATTTTTCACTCTCTATCTCCAGAACTTCTTGCGTTTCGCCTCTGCCAAGCTCACAAGGACGGCTTTATGTGCAGACATATACAGACACGTGGGTGTAGCGGTAGCTTCATCCATTTCGGGCTGTCACCTTCCATGCCGGTTGTATTACCCTGAGTCGCCACTATCACCAGCCGGATCATTTGCTCGCGCTCCAGCAAACGGGACTATCATCCATCCCTATCTCTTTCACACCTACGATTATTTACCATCTCAGTTCCACTCTCTATACGTGTTATATGCTGGTCGTGCGCCATTTAAACGCTCTTGTGATACGCCACCATCATTCGTCAGGGCTTGGGCCCCGATCGAGACTTAGCTCAATTCGTGTCAGCACTTCTCATCCTTTATGCAACTATCTCTTCTTACACGCCTACACCTCCCCTAGGCCCTAGGATTGTCCATTTCTGAACACTTTGCTACCGCTTCACCGATTCTTATTACTTCTTAATTTCCATCATCAAAGTTTCACGATTCACTACTCATCCATACGAGAGGGCTTTACGTATTAATACACTATTAGCAGCACTATAACTACTAATTGCAAATCACCATATCCACTCCAAGACCTTAGCTGCTTAATCCACCTAAAGAAATATTAAAATGCACCAGCCCTGCTCTTATCATGCACAACTTTTTCCTACTACATCTACTGTCATATCATCCTTTCCCTTTTCATCCAAACATACTGATCTCTAATATATTTCAAACTCTGATTATCATTTTTCCTATATTGCTTCACAACATTCTATTACATAATACATCCAACAATCATCCCGCGAACTCTCCTCACTTCACGTTACCAATTAAAATATAACCTTTAATCTTAAATATACAATATTTTAATCCTTTCAACTTATCCTCTTTTACAATCAACTCTACTGCCGATAAACTCTCTACCTAATCCTACTCAAAACTCTCTTTATATTTACGTTAACAACTAAAAATCACAAATCATTTACCGCATTTAATTAAGTAGGCTATTAGCACCCTCTACATCTCATTTAAATCCAATAATCTTAACCGTCGATTTACAAGACAGACCCTCGACATGAGTGTCATCCCCAGGGCCCAGATTTTCTACCTGTTTCTCCATTTCTCCTGGTCCACATACTCCGAATTTTCCCTTAAATTGCTATTCATTACATATCCAACTACCATATACAATATATAAACTCAAAGTGCAGAAAATACTTATCCCTTGCCATTATATTATACAACTCGATATTAATATTATAATTAACAGATACTACTATTTCCTCAATGTCCATTTTATTCTTATATTATATAAACGCTCACTGGCCTATGATCATACAATACTTTTTGTTTTCATAATCAGTAAATCCCTACCACCACAACTGACTACCTTATTATTCACTGTTTTCACATCACAGTATCCATAAAAACCTTAAATACAAATTTCTTTCTTTACTCTCTAGTTATCATCTTTTTTTGTTATTAAAACATAATTCTTTATGATTAAAAATTTTGAATCCAATAACTATTCACTTTAATTACCATTTTCTAAATGTACCGTATTGTTATCTGATGCCTATATATATATATATATTATATATCATATATAAATATATAGAGTCTTATTATGTTCTATTATCACCACCTGATTACTATATATATACCATACCTCATTTTATATACATATACTATCATATCATATGCACTATATATATATACTATATATATATAATATATATATATAAATCTAATAGAGAGAGCAGAGAGAGAGAGAAAGAGGAAGATAGCGAGCATACCGCAGCGGGAAATTACCTCCCATCTTGGCTCATGATATCGTAGGGTCTCCCAGGCATCCCTCCTCCATGTGCCTCAAGGTGTTTTCATCGAGCCATTATTCTTTACTCCCCATCCCTCTCTTGCTTTACATTTACACGACACCACATCCTGGTGCAACAGATATCACATCTATCACACGCACTGATAATCCCTCGGACCCCCACCCTTTCTCTTCTTATCCACATACCTCAATCATGGCCATCACTCACTCTATATCCACATCCACTCTTCTAGAGAACATCTTGGCAGATACTTTCCCTTCCCAATCTGGTCCTTTAAATATACTCGTTTTGATCGACTCGAGCGCTACCACATCTGAGGAATTGGCCTGCTCCCCCATTACACCATCATCTATCTTTTTGCGCAAGGAATCTGCTAATGCACATGTCTCACGTGAGAGTCATTCTGATCGCCATAAGCGGACCACCTTATTAAATCTCCCTGGGGAAATGTCATGAATCCGTGGGTCACTGGGAATGACCCTCAGTGGAATACCATCTGAGAAAAAGAGGAGAGACGGCTGCAATTGGACCTGGTTTAAGACAAGGGCAACATTTCCTCGCATTTAGACGACCTCGCTGTGACTAAAACAAAGATGAAAGGAAACCGGTCGAAAATGTAGCTGGCTGTGGGTGTGAACTGTGTAACCTTGTGGCTGGTGTCGCGAATCAGCGAACCTGACGACTAGTTGTCCAGGACACTGGACGAAAGTGGAGCTGTGCGATTTCTGTATGCCTGATCCCTCTGTGGTCATGAGCTATGTGCTCAGATTACTATAGGCTGTGTGGTGACGACGCCTAGTCATCTTTATTCCTCTAAATCAGTTCTCATCTACAATCTTATTGGGTGACACAGAGTTCTCGAAAATGCGGTGTGCCAGAAAGTCAAGTTGAGATTGTTGGATCTGTAGAGCACCTTTCATACCTCGTAGAGGCTATATACATGTTGGAAAGATTGCCTGATTCTGGTCATGGGGCCGTATTACATATTCGAATCGTATATAAGTTCTTGAAATGGGGTGAGTATGACTTCAGATTGATTTGTGTTGGCGTGAACCCTAAATGAGCATGAGTACTCACACAGAATCCTGACCATACCAAAAAAGGAACTCGGTAATTAACCAAAGCTCGCCCTTTGGCGGTATTCTTGGGAGAACAATGAGGATGGTAGGGCAAGGCGATTGATCTCCTCTGTGAGTGTGGTACACGATGGTCCGTCTCGTGTTTAGTAATCTCCTCCCATCATTTGGTTACACTAACACAGGAAGAGTATTTTACATTAAGATAATACTCTACGCTTGCACCGTTTTAACCTTGGTTTTAGCATAGATATGATGGGCAAGCGAAGGGAATAAGTATGACTTGGTTTTTGTTTTGGTGAGAAGGATAAGCTTGAAGTTGCGTTGGAATGCTACATGGGGATTGATCAGATCCCTTATATAAAAATGTTTTATGCAAAAATTAGCTTAGCTGGGGAGGCCTTGGAGGTACGCACGGAAGGTCACCGGCGCTGGACCCTTAGAGTAAGCAGTGTATAGACAGTCCTCAAACCCATGAACAAGGTAAATAAGGTTATCAGTATTAAGAGCGCCTGCACAGTAAACTCAAGCCTAACTTGAAAGGGGTGAGGCAAGTTTGATACTGAAGAAATCAACATCTGTGCAAAGCAAATTACAGAAAGAGTTGTCAGTAGTGGCAAAAGGAGCATGTGGATATCGTAAAGTAGGAAGTAGAATCGTTAAACCCCATCCTACCCTTGAGGGAGCTGGTGAGTGAATGTTCCCCGGGTGACTACTCAAGCCGCAGTAATTAAAAATAAAAATGAAGCGTGGTCTGAATGTACTAAAAGGAAATGAGGTTCCTAACAAAAATGTTTGGTGAGAATTTCAATATACCTCCCACCAGCCTCCCTCCAACGGCAGGAAGAGGCACTATTATGGGGATACACCAAAAAGACGCTGACGCCGTAAGGAAAAAAAGGTAAATGCAACAGTTTGGAAGGAAGGATGAATGCGAGAAGGATTTACAAGGCGAATGAGGTAATCAAGCAGGTAGTTCTGCCTAGAATTAATGAATAGTACATGTTAGGATCGGTATGGTCTCATTCGTAACTGATGAAATGCGACTTTGTAGTCCTTCAAAGAGATTGCTCGGGCGATCAGCACTTCTTGAAACATCTGCATAAACATTGGCAAGTAATACGCAAGAGGTGATGTTGAATGTGTGTGGTTTGTGATCTGGTTAATGCATCCCCAGAAGAAATACGGTTATCTATGAGCGGATCTGTTGGCTGAGTTCCCAGAAGTCAATTAGCTAAGGAGGTAGCTGAGCCTGAGTGAGAAAAGTTGCAAGACATGGTAAAACTCTCTGCAAGTATTCAAATTTGATCACGAAATTTCGCTCGGGAAAATGATTAGAACGGAGGCGAGATGGTGATTGATTGGATTTGTGAAGCTATGTATACGAAAGCGGTGATCTACCATCAAACGAGGGTATAGCCTCACAGTTCAGGGATTCGGATAGCATTGAGTCAATCAATATTCTACCCGATTATTTAATGGTAATTTTTTAAATTTGTGGTTTATAACACTTATTATATTTTCATCGTTCTTATTGTTGTAATGACACAAGCATAGCCCTGCTCTTATTCTTTGGCTCGAAAGAGTGCGTGGAGTGACTAAAGGACTGATTGGTCTGCGCTTAGAAGTGGGCAGAGGATGTGTGGATCAAATCTTTACATTTAAACAAATAATTCGAGAAAATGAGAGAGAAGAAGCAAAAAGAATTGCATTTAGGTTTTATGGATTTGCAACAATGCGTTATGATCTTGATTAACTGGGGAACTCTATGGGCAAGGCATGATTAGTGATATATGGTGTTGGTGGTACGGACTTTCAACCTGAATATATACTACACACAGTATGATTATGATCAGTAGGGACTGAAGAATTAAAGCGTGTATATAAATCATACTCCTAATTATATTCTTACTACTCCTTATATATAATTATATATATATATAATACGTATATATAATATAATACTATATAATATATATATATATCCGGTTTTGTACTACAAAACTCTATATATACATAAAAATTACAATAACCTACTAGATTTCATTAATCAATTACACCTAGAACTTCCTACTCAATATTATGTATATTTATAGTATATAATATATATACTACCCTAGCATTCTGCTTTTCCGTACCTCGTAAGCTATTTATATAATATACACATATATAATCATATATCATATATATTATATATATCTATATATATATAATATAATATAATATATATACCTTATATATATATATATAATATATAAATGGGTTGCAAAGTCCAAACTCCACGTCCCCGTCGTGCAACCTGGGCAACGAGGACCGGGAGGTGTCCTCGGCTAAAGGAGATATGGCTAGGGACGGATAGGCCCTAGCAAGCCGCTTCACACAGAAATAATTACTGCCTCTGTTGCAGAACTCAAGCGCGCAGCCTCGGAAGCCGGCGCCGGAACTGTTCGACGACGAATTTCTGCCAGACGATTTCATCGGACTAGGCATAGTGAAATACACTTTCAGATTATCAATACGATTGTTCGGTCCCGATATTTAAACTGTGTGGTGAACCCCTATGGAGAACAATAAGACGGGGAGTATAACTCAGACCTACTTATGACCAAAAGCACGCATGGAAGGTAGCACCCTATGTTGGCTTTAGCGGTGGATGGGTGTGAGTAATGAGTCTTGAAGTGAGGGGAATGTGAAGAGGGTTAAAAGAGATTGGAGAAGGATTTGTTCGATGTATAGTGGAGTGAGAGAAGGAATAGAAAGCATGGTGTCGGAATTAAAGTGGGACCAAGACTGTCACCGTGTATATCCAGAGAGTAAAAATTATAAATGAGAGGTTGATGATGTGCATATGTTGAAGATAGCCGTATAAGCATAGAAATTTCCAGGTAATCACACGGCGTTGCCATCCACAACAAGGGGCACTCAGAGGATGCAAAAAATGGGAGATTCTCATGGAATTGATGGACCAACATGAAGGTGGGGATGGAGGAGGAGGGGGAGACGGTGATGCTTGATGGGGGAGATTCTCAAACACGCTAGAGTAGGAACATGACCAACAGAGAGTTATGGACCCGTAGAGTACATTCGCGACCCATCTGTGAGAGGGATACAAGAAAATGGGGACGCAGGCCGTTGATTGATTTTTGTGTGAGAAAAGATCTAAAATTAATGAACACGTTTTTTCAAACATAATAAAGTTCGCATCATTTTGCGAGTATAGATGGAATCTCCCAGGGAACCGGAATCAATTCGATTCCCCCTCAATAACAATTTCACGGGTGACATAGACTATCCATGAGATAGTCTCCGATAAAAGGCATGAAAAGAAATGTAAAGGCTTATACCGGGAGTGTCCTTGGATGGCGGATCATAGACTGTTGGTGGGCGGATATGAAAGATACCCAGAGGGAGGTGAAGCACGTAAACCTGAGCCCACCAGAAGAAGGGCAGTGATCAGAGGGGAAGTTGGCAGAAACAAGAAACGAGAACGAATTATGAAGGGAAATGTAACAGGAAAGCTCTAGAGAAATGTGAGAAGAAAATTGAAGACTTGCAGGGATGTCATCAGGGAAGTGGCAAAGAAAACTCTTGGTAAAAGAGATGGGTAGGAGGTACTAGGAAGGGACATACACCATGGTGGAACGAGAGAGAGTGACAAAAGCAAATTAAAGAAAAAACAGAGAATGAGGAAGTGGGCTGAAAAGAAGAACACGGCAGGCAAAGGAGGAATATGTATCACGACAGCCAATGAGAATGAGGGCAGAGAGAACAACAGCAAGGAGAGATGCCAAAAAGAATGGAACGAAAGAGCCAGCATATGCGGCAGTAGTAGAAATACCACGAGATGAATCTGGGCGAGCGCGAAGACAAAAGCTATTTACAAGATGGCGAAGGCAGATTAGGTAGAAAACCTAAATACTGAACTATGAATGGGAGTAAAAGATAGAAACGGAGAGATTCTTTGAGGACCTTGGTCCGGTCAAGGAAATGACTCCGGGACAGATGAAGAACTTAGAATACTAATCGAGATCTGCTAAATATAAGACATACCAGGGAGATAAACAGAGGAAGAACAGACTGCAGACAGATGAGGAAGGACGGCAAGAGGAGGATGAAGGCGGAGAGATAAGGGTGGAGGAGAATATGAAGAGGCAAGAAAAAGGATGAAGAAGGGTAAAACTCCAGGAGAGGATGGTGGCTGTGGAGTTGGTGGTTGAGGGAGGAGAGGAGCTGAAAGGGAGATCATCAGTTTGATGAACATAGTGTTGGAGAGAGGGAAAGGTGCCAGAAAGGTGGGGCAAAGCAAATAACAATAGCGATATATAAAGGTAAAGGAGATGCTGGAAACTGTAATAATTATAGGGTATCTCAATGATGGACCCTCTGACGAAAATATACGAAACATAATGGAGAGGAGGTTGAGAGAGAAGGTAGAGCCGAAAAGAAGGTAGAAGAACAGTACGGGTATACGAAGGGGAAGAAGGCAACGAACGGACCTTCTTATTTACACTGAGATGGTCTTCGGAGAAGATGCGTAATTGGCAGAGATTCTTTGTAGCCTTCATCGATCTGCAAAAGGCATTCGATTCGGCTGCCAAGTAAAAAAGCTCTGGAGAGTACTGGAGACCTGGTAATTTGGCGTGAAAGGGTAGATTAAGAAGGCGAATAGAAATGTATGTCAGATGCACAAATATGATCAGCCTACGTGTAATGCTTTAGAACTGAGTGCGGAGAACCGACTTATGATGGTTTGAGGTGAAAAACAGCGAGTTAAGACAGCCAGGACTGTTTTATCCACGACCCGCTGCTGTTTATATCCATACATTAGCTCCCATCTCTACTGCGGACTTATTTCACTTCTTTTTTCTTGCGCGTGGACTCCTTCTACAAGCACACCGCCTGACCAACTCTCCCCACCACTCTTCCCCCGGTTTCTCACCGCCTTCGACATGACGCTTCTCGCTTTCCAGTTATCTTTCCTGCTCCCTTGGTTCGCTACGACACGTGGATAAGGAAAGTGAAAGAGAGACTGGAGAATTCTGCAGGAGGCATAATTGGCATAGTGGCGGACGTCTGGCATGTTGGAGGCGAGAGAGAGGAGGCAGATTCGAGAGGTGGTGGAGTTGTTTTGCGGAGGAGTTGGAGGAGCAGGGATGAAGATGAACATACAGAAGACAGAGATATAACAGTAACCGGAGAAAATGAGGAGGGGATGAGAAAGATGGGGAGAGAGGAGGAGGTGAAGGCGGTAAATACGTGCAATTATCTCGAGGATGTTTTAACAGAAGGGAGGAAGTGGGGAAAGATTATGCGAAGAATGGAAAAGTATGCGTTGTTATGAACGCGGTAATACCCATATGAAGACAGAAAGCATCGAAAATAGAGGTTAAAAAACGTGAACTTTAACAGCATATTGACTCCGACACTGCTCTGTACGGGGCGGAAACATGGACAACAACGAGAAGAGAGGGAGAGTACGAATAAAGCGGTTTCTCGGAGATCAGAGGATATTAAGCAACTATGAATTGGAAAGAGTAAGGCCAGAGACAGCAATAAGGATGATGAAGTTATTAGAGAAGTAAATATCACAGGGGTGAAGAAAGAATAAGAACACCCGAAGATGATGTGGGGAGATTGAGATGGTGGGGACATCTGGAGAGTGATGGAGCAGGAGAGAATGCCGATAAGAAGATGGGAATGGATACTAGAGGGCAGAAGACCCAGGGGAAGACCGAAGAAGAGATGCGCGGAACGGTGGAGGACTCTCTGGAAGATGTCAGCTACGCAAAATATGAAGAGCGCTGACAGAGAAAGAGGAACAGTGCACGGAGACGGGACGCTGGAGAAAGATGCTTTGGCGCGCTAACAGATGAAGAATCCTTCCTGGGAGATGAAGAAAGATAAAATATATATAATAATATATATATATATATATATATATATAGTAATATATACTATATATATTATATATAACCTTTAATTATATACTATATATAAATATATATATATATATATATATATAAATATCAATATTATATATTATATAATATATATATCATATATATATATATATATACTATATGTCAGTATACCTATATATATATATTATATATATATATATATATATATATATATATATATATATATATATACTATATATATATATATTATATATCATATATATCTATATAATATATATATATATATATATATATATATATATTTAGGTTATTTTATTACATAATTTTTTTTATATAAAATTATTAGGTAAATTGTATATTATGATTTAAAAAATAATATTGTACCATGCATAAAATAAGTGAGCTAACCTTTTTCATAGATATTAATGCCCGGCGATTTTATGCTCGAAATGTCGTCCAGTTTTATTATAAGTGGTTTTAACATTTTACATCCAATGTAATATATAACTATTATAATATATATATATATATATATTTATATCCCTATATGACATACATACTAGTATATATATATAATATATATATATTATATATATATATAATATGGATATATATTACGTTCTTACCTTCTCACCCCGGACCTCCCCATCATGGGATAAAACCAGTCTCCTCCAGAGATCCTCCAGATATGTTATGTTCCGTGTTGTTCTGTGTTAAGAGATAGGTAAACAGGAAAGAAAGAAGTGGGATGTGTCCTCCGGAACCTGGTTACAGTTTTGACAGATATTTGTTGTGGTTTGGTTAAGGTTGAATCTATTTTGGAAGTATTGTAATTTAGGGTAATGGCCGCATCTTAGCTTTTCCAAGGATGACTGACTGGTTCTTGTTGTGAGTTGAATTCTGGTGTTATTTCTGATGGGTGTTTGTTTAAATTGTTGTTTCGTGGTTTTCTGTTAGTGTAATGTGGATTTGTTTGTTGTATGTTGTGTTGTTTGGTGGTGGTGGAATTTTGTTCAGAATTGGTTTGTAATATAAAGCTGGTGAAAATAGAGGTTATCTAAGTCTGTAGTAGGTGGGGGTAGAGAGTGCAATGTGATATGGGTGTTGGGGTGTTCGGGTTTTTGGAAAAGAATTATGTGCCAATCATGCCCAGGTGTGTGTCTATGGGTATAATTTTGGTTTCTTCGTGTAGGTGTTGTTGTGGTGTTGTTGATGTGCATCCTGGTATGATTCTTAGAGTTTTAAATTGTCGTTTGGATTTTCTTTATGTTATTTTTAGTTAGCAGTGGATGCCATGTTGGAGAGGCATATTATAGAGTCGGGCGAATATATTGTTTATATATGGTGGTGGATGTTCGTTTATTGTTTGTAAAGCCTGTGCCAGCGATGGTTCTTAATATGTTCAGTTTCTTGTTTGAAGATGAATTTATGTTGTCTGTGTGTTTTGTGAAGGTGATATGCTTGTCAAGTGTTACTCCGAGGATTTTGGGAGTTTTGTTAAAAGGTATAGCAATGTTGTTTACGTAGATTAGTGGGTATGTAGCACCAAGTTAGCGGTCGGTGGTGATTAATGTAATTGAAGATTTGTTTGGTGAGGCGGACATTCTGTTTTCTGTTAGCGATGTTTGAAGTTGGTTGATATATTGTTGTGTCAGCGTTTGTTGGCCGTGTTAGTTCTGGTTGCAGTGGCTATGGTGATCTCATCTGCGTAGGTTGTTATGATGTGTGATCTGTTTGTGTTTGTGGTAGATCGGACGTAAATAGGTTGAATAGTGTGGTCAATAGTATTGTGCCTTGAGGATCTCCGTTGTTGATGTTTACTGTTCAGGATTTTGTGTTGTTTGTTTGTTTTTGTGCTGTTCGTCCTGATAGATAAGTTGGAAATTCCATTTCCTTTAGGTTAGTGGGGAATGTTAGATTTTGTATTTTGTGATCAAGTAATGTTTGGGTACTGTGTCGAATTTTTTGTTGATGTAGATTGCTATGGTTATTGTTTTATGAGTTGGTTTTGAGTTTAGACCATTGATTGTGGGTTGTATAATGTTTGTGAGTGCGGTTGTAGCTGACCGGTTTTGTTTGAAACCGTGTTAGAATTTGTGTTTGAAGATGTTTTTAGTTTTGTTTAGTATGTTTTTTTCTAGTAGTTTACATAGTGTTGAATAATATAATATATTATATATATATATATATATATATATATTATATATATATATATATATTATATAGAATATATATATATATATATATATTATAATATATAATATAATATTATATAATATTAATTATTATTATTATTTATTAACACTAGCACTTTTTGTCCCGCTTGAGCGGGGTAGTGGTGCGTACAGCCTTCCTCATTCACACCCCCCCTCATCTCGCCCTCACCCACCTCCTCCACTCCCCTCTATCCCTCGCCAACTCCCTACCCTCTTCCTCCCTCATCCCTCCCTCCTCCGCATCTCCTTTATTCCATCCATCCACCTTCTTCTTGGTCTCCCCTTCCTCTCCTTCCTATCCCTTCCGCCTCCCAAACTCTCCTAACCACTCTCTGCTCCTCCATTCTCACTAAATGCCCATACCATCTACATTCCCTTCTCCGCTCTTCCCATCCAGACCCTTACCCTCGCAATCACACCTCTCCCCTCACCACCCTATTCCTTCTCTCAGCCTTCTGCTGAAATCCCCACAAACCGGCTATCAACCCCCTTCATCTCAAATACTTCCAACTTTTTCCTGGACCTGGCATTCAACTCCCACGTTTCACACCCATACAGCACCGCTGGTACACAGATTTTTTCAAACATACTTATCTTAACTTTCCGTGATAGATCCCCCCTTTCCATATTTCTCTCAGACCACTCAAAGCCCTCATTCCTTCACCAATTCTATGTTCTATCTCCTCCTTCATCCCTCCCCCCTTACCCAACTCCATCCCTAAGTATCTAAAAATCTTTACTTCTTCCAATACTACCCCCCCTACTCTAACCTCCAACCCCTCCCCCCCCTCCCCTTCCTCCCCCTCAAACACTAACCCCTTACTCTTACCCGGATTTATTTTTAGCCCCCTTTTGTCCACACACCCTCTCAAACTCCTTCACCAAATACCTCAGCCCTTCCGCGTTCTTCGCCACTAAGGCAGTATCATCCGCAAACAGTATCATGTTCACTTCCCTTCTATCATTCCCATTCACCAATTCCACCCCCCTCCCCTCCCTCACCATTCCTCTGCAAACACTCTCCATAAACAAATTGAATAGCCATGGCGACATTACACACCCCTGCCTCAATCCACACACCGTCCCAAACATCTCACTCTCCCCTCCTAACACTCTCACACACATTCTGCTATTCTTATAAAAAGCCCTAATACCTTTCCCTAAATTACCCCCCACCCCATTTTCCTCCAACACCCTCCACATTTCACCCCTATTCACTCTCATATGCTTTCTCTAAATCTAAAAAAACATCCATACACTTTCCCTTTTCTCTCAATTACTTTTCTCTACACAAGCATCTTTAAGTGTGGAACACTTGTCCACACAACCCTCTCCTCCCTAAATCCCTCCTTTTTCTTCCCCGCCAATTCTCCCCTCCGTTAAAACCTCTTCTCTCTCAATCAATATTCTTTCCGTACACTTTTCTAACCAACACTTAAAAGACCATATACCTCTATAATTCCCACATTCCATTCTCCCCCTTCCCCTTATACAGGGGAACACCAAACCATACATCCTCCCAAATCCTGTGGTACTCACCACTCCTCCAACATATATTATATAACCTATACAACCATTCCTCCACCCCTTTACCTCCCTTCTGCAACATTTCCATTCTCACCCCATCCAGGCCTGCAGACTTCCCTTTTTTTCCTTTATACAGCCCTAATAATTTCCTCCATTTGAATTTCATCCTCCCCCTCCCTCCCCACTTCATTTCCCATCCTCACCTCTTGCATATCTTCCTCCCCTACCCCTCCCCCTTCATTCAACAGTCCACTAAAATACTTCCCCCATCTCTTCCTCACCCTATCCCCTCCTCCTATCCACTCCCCTTCTCCTCCCTTAATCCTCTCCCCCACCCTCTCCTCTTTCTCAACTTAACCTGGAAAACAAATCTTATTCCCCGAATTCAAAATTTTTCCGTCACTTTTCTACACCATTCCTCTTTTGCTCTTCTTTCGCCCTCTCCACCGCCCTCTTTTCTTCCACTCTAACCCTTCTATATCCTCCCAACTATCTTCTCCCCTACCTCCCAACCATTTACATAAGCCTCCTTTTTCCTTTCACCTCCTTCACCTCCCTCACATCCACCACTCACTCCTTTCCCTTCTGCTTGCACCCACCCTTTTACTCCCATACCCTTCTAGCCTCTTCACATACTGCCTCCTTAAATCTCATCCACTCCCCCTCCACCTCCCCAATTCCCGTCCCTCTCACGTTTCTCCACTTGTCCTCCATACCTCTCCTAAACTCCCTCTTACATGCTATCTCCTCCAATTTTTCCACCTTTATCACTTCCACTCTCCTCTTTTCTCCTCTTTCCCTCACCATCTCCTCTCCCCCCACCCTTATCCTAGCAATCACCAAATAGTGATCCGATATCCCCCTCCCCGCCCCTCTAAACACATTTACATCTAATAATCTACCTCTATCTTTCCCATTTCACACACATAATCTAGATCGCATTCCCCCCGTTATATCACTCTCCCATGTATATCATTTGATTATCAATATTTTTTTGAAACCACGTATTCCCCCTATCATTCTTCTTTTCAACACACAACTCTATCAGACTTTCTCCATTCACATTCCTCTCTACCCCAAAAGGTCCAATTATTCTTCCTACCTCCTCCCTTCCCACTCCAGCAGCATTCAAATCTCCCAATAGACAAATTTTTTCATTTACCCAAATCTCTCGCACACTCACTTCAATTCTCCCCGAAAATTTCTCTCTCCTTCCTCTCTCGCTCCATTGCACGGTGCGTATGCACAAATAACACCCACATTTCCCCTCCAAGAATTCACTTTTACCCACATTACCCTCGAACTCACCTGTCTACACACCCTTACCTTCTCCCACACCTTTCCTCAGTAACTATTCCCACCCCCTGCCCTCGCCCTGCACCTCTCGCTCACCCCCGATACCATACCTTTGTATTTGCCGAAATCCAACTCCCTCTTTCCCTTCAACTAGTTTCTGTTATTCCTAACACATCTATCCTTTTTTCCTCAAACATCAGTCCCACTTCTCCCTCTTCAAATCCTCGTTTACCCCCCTCACATTCAACACTCCACCCTAATTACCTCTCCTCCCATCTCTCTCTACTCTATATATAAGTCAATAATCAGGCTGTCAGCGCTTTACGGGACCCCCCACTCTTAGGTGCTTCCACAACCTATGGGCTCCACCCCGCTCACCAACCCACACCAACAACACCAAAATACGTTAAAATAATATACAAAAAAATAAAAAATATAAAAACAACTATCAATTTAAATCCACTCCCACACCTCCCCCTCCTCCCTCTCCCCACGACAACGCCAACAAAAATACCAAAATACAAAAATATAAAAAATATAAAGGTCAACCCACACTCCAGCAATATTTATTTATTCCTACGTTAAAATAGATAAAAATTTATGACAAACAATTATTATAAAATTTATCGTTCTAAAAAAATACAGCTTGACAAATCAAGTCACTTTATATATATATATATATATATATATATAT
>JABUQX010008141.1:35000-37500 GCA_015478945.1 Trachelipus rathkii
ATTATATGACTATTTACTATATATAATATTATAGATATATATATATATTATATTACTCATATATATTATATATATATATAATTAATATAATATATATATTAATTATATTAAGTATATATATTCATATATATATAGTATGTACTATACTATATTATTATATATATACTAATTATATATATGATATATATATATATATTATATATATCATATATATATATATATATATATATAATATATATATATATATATATATATTTCATCAACATCATTATTACCCCATCTTTCTTCCATTCTTTTTCTCTCCCCTTTGACTGGGGGTAGGGTGCGTCTCACGCTCAGGAAGCAGAAAAGTAGTAAAAGAATATGACGCAAGTCGAAAAGAAAGCCCAGCCTTACCGCCCCATTTATACCTTTTAGTGAGAACTCGGCGCAGTCAGAAAAATCCACCCTAAAGCCTCACGGGAAAGCAACGGACCCTCACTTTGGCATCACGTCAATGTAGGATTCATCCCTTGGCCCAGGTGGGCCACCACCATATCCCCTCACAAAACCTTGCTATGCACTCCTATTATGCACCTTTCTTCTTGCCTCTGCTAAACTCACATTCCTCTCCTCCGTGCATTCCTTTACTGACTCAATCAACTTTTTCTTCGGTCTCCCAACCGGTCGATTACCATCACACTCCCTACTATATATCCTCTTAACCAACCGAATACCATCCATCCTTTCAATATGACCAAACCATCTCAACGGACAGTACTTTCATTTATTCTCTCATTTACCTCTTTTTTCGAAGAACACAACTCTCTAATATGTCCATTCCTCACACCTAACACGCCCCTAAGATTGTCCAATTGAACACATTGTACTTTAGATCTATACCTCTTATTCCAGACCATAGTCTCACTACTATATATATTAACATAGGTAACAACATAACCTCATGTAAGATCCTAGCGCAGTCAAGACTTAGTCAATTTACATCCACCAAGGATTTAATTGCATCAGCCACCTTCCTGCCATTCTCAGCTTTCCTACTACACTCGGCATCATTCATTCCCTTTTCATCCAATATATTTCCTAAATATTTAAACTCGAACACTTGCTCTAGTTGCTCACCATCCAACATAACTTCACACCGAGGACTGTTCTAACTCACAACCATAACCTTACCCTTATCTGCGTTTACTTTCAAATCCCTCCTTTTACACACCATGCCAAATTTCTCAACCAATCCTCTCAAACTCTCTTCAGACGCCAAACAAAATCAAATCATTCTCATATAATAGGTAGAGCACCCTCCACTCTCTTCCATTTTCCATCATTCTAACACCTTTCCCTGCTACCCGCACCTCTAATACTTTCAAAACCCTATCCATATACAAATTGAATAATCAAATAAGACATAACACATCCCTGTCTCACTCTGCAATTAGTATTAAACCAACCGCTTTCGACTCCATTTATTCTTACACACGCTTCACTATCAATTTGATTCCATTGAGAAGCCCACCACCAACACCATATATCACTAATACCTGCCATAGAGCTTCCCTATTAATTCTATCATACGCGTGTTGCACATCCATAAAAAATAAATGTAATTTATTCTTCTTATCTCTCATTTCCTCAATCATTTGTTTCAATGTAAAGATTTGATCCACACATCCTCTGCCACTTTTCTAAACACACTCTGTTCTTCAATAATTATTATCAGTCCTTCAGTCACTCGACGCACTCTTTCGACCAAAATACTAGCATATATCTTCCCTACAATGCTCAATAAACTAATTCCCCTATTTTAATTCCTACATTTACCCCCTTTTTCCCCTATAATTCCTACAGTACCCTTAAATAAGGGTACTATTACTGCTCTCTCTCCAATCCCTTTGGAACTAAACCCTCTCGCATATATAGATCGTTACCACTAACTCTACAATCCAATCAACTTCACCACCTCGCGCGTGCGGCGTGAGTGATATTCCCCGGCGAAATTATGCAAATAACTAATAGTGCTCTGCTGATTTACCATTCTTCAACTTTCTCACTCTACCCATTACCTCCTCCTTAGTAAAGACCTCATCCCCAAAACACCTATTCCTTCATGCACCATGAAACCCACACATATTCACTATCACCTCTTCATTACTGCCAATGTTATGCAGATTTTTTGAAGTTTTAACTCTACACTCTCCTCACATCCATTTCATCAGTTTACGAAAGCACTCCCTATTCCTATATTCTAAGTAGATTCCCCTTTTCTCATTATTAATCTTTCCCGCTTCCTTCCAAAGGAGCTTCCTATTCCCTTGTAAGTCCCCACTCATCCTCCTTACAAACTGTTCATTTACATCTTTTTTCCTCCTATACGTATACATCTTTTAGTATTCCTTTTTTTCTCCATATATAATTCCAAACATTTTTCTTTTGAAACCTCATCATTGTCTTTTAGTACATTCAATCACGCTTCTTTTTTACTATTTAACGCTGCATCACCTTC
>JABUQX010008141.1:42500-44578 GCA_015478945.1 Trachelipus rathkii
AAAAAGGGAGACTCCTCTCAACCCTCAAAGGGAGACTCCTCTCAACCCTCAAAGGGAGACTCCTCTCAATACTCAAAGGGAGACTCCTCTCAACAAAGGAAGATTCCTCTCAATCCTCAAAGGGAGACTCCTCTCAACCCCACATTCAACTGATTTACTTGCAAGCGCTCTTAAATACTTATCCTTATTACTTTGTTCACTCAACTTTTCACTCTTAATTCTACCCACTTCCTTCCTTATCACCTTCCTCTTCATCCAAGCCCCTACTAATTTAACTTAACATAAAACAACATAAAGAACCGATAATCCCATTCCTAACCCCCTCACTGATTTAACAGTCAACACATACTTCAACATCTTTTTCACCAACACAAAATCAATCATACTTTTCACTTCGATACCATCTCTACCCACACCAACTCTAGTATACCTATGAATACTCTTGTGTTTAAAGACTGTATTACTTACACACATACCTCTCTCCTGAGAGAAATCAATCATCTTCTTACCATTCTCATTTCCTCCTGACACCCCAAAGCCACCTGTTATACTATCACTTTTTTGATCACCTATCCGACCATTTAGGTCACCCAACACAATCAATCTGAAGCTCCTACATACCCCCATCCAAAACATCATCCAGACTTTCCCAGAAAATCGCACTCTTTTCAATATTACCTTCAGATATATATATATATATATATATATGTATATTATATATATGATATATATATATAGTAGATATATAGTATATATAAGCATATATATATATATAGCAGCAGCATATATATATATATATATATATATATATATATATATATTGATAAGTTAGGATTTTTGTTGTATTTGTGAATTTATTTACTTATTCTTTTATTAATTATTAATCAATACACAGCATGTTATTTAGCATGGGTTCTATAATATATACTTGGTGCTTGAGACGACATGAGAGAACTAAGCTGGTGCGGGTTACATCTTCATCAACATCTTGTGTCTTGAAGATGTAACCCGCTGTCAAAAAGAAAGCTGAACCTCTCAGCAATCGTGTTCAAGCATTAAATTTTTATATATTATAAATGGTGCTAGAATACATAAAAAGACAAAAAAGTTGATTAAATAAATAAAATAAGTAATTTAATTCTTTTGTGTCGCCTCCATGGGTTTAACTTATCAATAGATATGAACGCTACGTATATTGTAGTTCTTTTATCAATATATATATTTATATATATATATATATATATATATATATAGTATATATATATATATATATATATATATATATATATATATATATATATATATATATATTTATATATATATATATATATAGATATATATATATATATATATATATAGATAGAGAAGAAGAAGATATATATATATATATATATATATATATATATATATATATATATATATATATATATATATATATATATATATATATATATATATATATATAGATAGATAGATAGATAGATAGATAGATAGATAGATAGATAGATAGATAGATAGATAGATAGATAGATAGATAGATAGATAGATAGATAGAGAGAGAGAGAGAGAGAGAGAGAGAGAGAGAGAGAGAGAGAGAGAGAGAGAGAGAGAGAGAGAGATGAAACCTGTTTCTAGAAAACCTCTAATGCAGGATAAATATAAAGACAAATGCATATTTAAGCATCTATTCTGACAACTTTTCGAGAATATCATGTGTCATCTTTTATTAAGTTTAAAATTGAAAATTAAATATAAGAATAAACAACAGTTAAAATAAACCTTCTTTACCAAATTATGAACACATGAAATAGAAATTTAATTTAAAATTTAAAAAATAAAAAATTAATTTCTAAAGTGTAAAACTTGAAACTTTTAGGGGAGAGTAAATGTAAAAATTTGGGAGGCAAACACCCTCTGTCCCACACGAGCAATATATATATATATATATATATATATATATATATATATATATATATATATATATATATATATATAAATATATAATAAAAAATGCGAAAGCGTCACGATAAATGCGAAAACGCTAAACACCCAAATTTTGATTCGAACGAAGTACAATG
>JABUQX010008142.1:0-5000 GCA_015478945.1 Trachelipus rathkii
GGGAGAGAGATTCAAAAAAACAAATTTAGTTCCATCCCCTGCCATGATAACTGACAGAAAGATTCTGTGAGTTCTCTTACATTTTTGACATTAAAACCCGAATAAATAAGGATTTGGCTTCCATCCCCTCTTCACCATTAATCTTATATAATATTTCCAACCAAGTAACTTTTTTTTTTTTTTTTTTTTTCTAACTCTAAAGCGAAATTTTTAAATCTTTAGTTGCTTTTCGCTTCTTCTGTAAATGAAACCTAACTCAATTTTAGGTACTTTTTTCGTCTGAATTTATTATTTTAAAATTTACTATGTGCTTCATTTATTGTATGCAGTTTTAATATTAGTTCATTTTATTTTATATTTTTGTGTTATAAAATTAAAAGTTATTTTATTCATACAGTGCTATGATATGGTAACGTTAATACCCGAAAAGTCCATTCATAACAGAGTTGCCAATATGCTTCATCCCTTCCTATTCATCTATAAATGTCGGTTCCCTAGGAACAAATCTATTGCAACAATTTTAACCAATCGTTATAATATATATTATATATATATATATATATATATATTAGATACTATATATATATTATATATATAATATAATATATATATATAATATAAATATATTAATAATATATATATATTAATATATGATAATATAAATATACCGTAAATTAGGTAAATTTTGTAATTTAATGATGATTTATAGACACTACAGATGAAAGCTTGTTGAATCTTGGTCAGGATATACTTTCCAATAATGAATTTTTATGATATTACATTGAATTCATCTTTGGAGCATCTAAAAACAAGGTTTGTTATGATATGAATAAAACTGTTACTTCTTGTATTTAAATGAAGCATTTAATTATCTCAGTTTCCATTTGTTTTTCATGAGCAAAAAAAGGTTTATATTAAAGTGAAAGAACTAAATTATTAATTCTCTTCAAATGTCCTTTGAATGTTTTAGGAAATTCTATAGGAGACCTTTGTAGCAATGAACGTAAAAATTCTAGAGAAATCACTTAACTTATGGATTGCCCCCCCCCCCTACTCCTCTTTATGAGAAACCAAGGGTCCTCCTCGAGATGTGTGCCACGTACGGCAGGCAGGACCCAAAGATCTGTCAAAAGGAATGGGCAGAAACATTTTAATGGCCGTTACGTTCCATGCTGTCTAGCAGCAGTGTCTGTAGAATTGGGGGGAAGGATTTCTTTGACAGTGGGGGGAGGGGGAGGGAGGGAGCATTATGAATTTTATATTTATATTCCTGAAAGGAGGGATGGTCCCTAGAGCGTAAATGTTAGAGCAATACTCTTGGTTGATGGTCCAAAGTTTGTTCTGTGGAGGATATTTTGGGGGAATGTGCTTGGAGTATGGTGTTAATTTGATAGGCGGAGATCGTTCTTTTGGGTTAACTGAGTGTGAAAGTGTTTAATAATGGGGGTATTGGGGGGTAGGGGGGGGAGTGTGCAGAGGAGCACAAAGCTGGAGTGATCCTTTTACTTCTCTGTGGAAGGGTTGCTGTTACATGTTTGGATGGAGGGGGGGGGTCTAATGAGAGGGACTTGCTGTATAATTGTTATATTATATTAGACGTGATCAGAGAAGAGAGCATGAAATGTTTGCCATGTTGCTGAAACTTGTATTTTGGGGGAAATAGAAGGAGATGTTGGGATAAGTCTGGGACATAAACTTCGTAGGGCAGTGTTTGAGAGGTGGTTGGGGGGATATAGTAATTTATTAGGTTGTATGTTTTTTATGGATTTTTACTTCTATTGATTGGTATGTGGATGTTGGGTCAATACTCATACTTAACTGTGTTTGATTTGAGGTGTTACGAAATTGGATATTTTTGTGTATGAGTGACTAGGCAATGTTTGGATGGAACTTTGTCTTGTCTTAGAATTGTGTAATTGGGAAATTCAGAGAGGTAAGTGTTTGGTGTGAAGTTGGATTCCAGTATGAGTGTTATGTGTATATTGAATTTAATTAAGGTGTTGAGGAGTTCAAGTTTACAAATTAAATAACCAATGAGACATAACACATCCCTCCTCTCTCCACTATTAATATTAACCCTGTCTCACTCCACTATTAATATTGAACCAATTAACCCTGTCTCACTCCACTATTAATATTGAACCAATCACTTTCAACTCCATTTAAACTTACACACGCTTTACTATCGTCATACATATTTTGATTTCATTCAGAAGTCTACCACCAACACAATATATCACTAACACCTGGAAAGACCTTCCCTATTAATCCTGTCATACGTCTGTTGCAAGTCCATAAAATCTAAATACAATTTATTCTTCTTCTCAACAATTTTTTTTCAATGTGAAAATTTGATCTACACATCCTATACCACTTCTAAATGCACCTTGTTCTTTGCCAATCAGTTACTCAGTCTCTCAACACACTCATTCAACAAAAATACTAGCAAATATCTTCCCTACAACACTCAACAAACTAATTCCCCTCATCCCCCTCTTACATAAGGGTACTATTACTGCTCTCCTCTAATCCTTCGGGCTATACCCTCCATAAATGCTTTGTTACACAACTTCCATATCCAGTCAATCACAATCTCCCCTTTATTTGATCATCTCACCGGTAATTCCGCCTATATCTGAAGATTTACCATTCTTAGTCTTTTTCACTCTACCTATTATTTCCTCCCTACTAATTACCTCATGCCCAAAATACCTATTTCTTCTTGTACCATCAAACTCACACACATTCACTATCACCTCTTCTCACTGCTAATGTCATGTCTCAAATCCATTTCATCAGTCACTTAAGTACCATCCCAATTCATTATCCTCTGAAGATTTCCTTTACTCTATTTCTTAACCTTTTGTAATTCCTTCCAGAATAGCTTCCAAATCCCTTGTAAGTCAATATTCATCCTCCTTCCAAACTCTTTATTTGTCTCTTTTTTTCTCTCTCCCTCCAACATATGCAATTTTAGTCTTTCTTTTTTCCTCCTAATGCATTTCCATTCACCTTTCTTTCGAGATCTCATCATTGGCTTTTAACACATTCAACCATGCTTCTTTTTTAATTTTAACCACTTGCATCATCTCTTCATTCCACCACTTACTGTTACACATTCTCACTTCCTACTTTGCAATCCACAATCCTCTCTTGCAACTTAACAAACCTTTGTTTGGTTTGAGTCCAGATTTGTTCAGTTTCATCTTGCTCCCATTCAACTGATTTATTTTTAAAGTGCTCTCATATACTTTTCCTTATAACAGTAATGGTTATGATGGTAAAATATTGATAAGACTGAAGAAGATTTACTTTTATATGACCCATGGATTGGATTTCTTCATTCACTAAACTATTAAACATGCACAAAAAAAAAGTCTACAACATGTCACATACTTCACAGAAAACAGAATCTGCATGACTGTATGAGCTGCTGGATGACTCATGATCATTCATGAAAGAGCTGCTTCCTTCGCCAACTGGATCTGGTATAACCATGTTTACTGCTTCTTCTAAATTCCAATCACAGATTTCGAAATATCCTAAGCTTCTTAAAGATATTGTTCCTTAGGAATGCTGCAATTTTATATATATATATGATTATATATATATATTATAATATATATAATTATATATATATAATTATATAATATATTATATATATAATATATATATATATATATATATATATATATAATATTATACTATAATATATATATATATATATTTTATTTATTTTAATTTATTACACATACCCTCTTAACATGAGGTAATTGTCAGGAAAAGTATTTTGTATGGTTTCTGACCAAGTGGAATGTGCAGGAATATTTAGGCCCGATAGCAAGCCCTGCTTCAGCGTGACGTAGTCGGAATGCTTGCACGCGTAGCATGGGTTTCCATCCTAATACGCGGCCTTTCCAAAGCGAGAAGCATGAGAAGAGTGATTTGTTTGTGAAATAGAGCTGTTCTGTATGTTGTGTTGGCTATGGTTGTGATGTGTGTGTATTGAGATTAGTGTAATTACACTATGTCGTAAACTGCAATTACGTAAATATTGCAGAAAATCTCCTACTAACGACAATTCTTGTTGTTAATCCATTTTCACTTGGGCGGAACTAGAACTCGAACCCCGTACTGAAGGAATCCTGTTCTTAAGCGCGAGCCAAAGCTTCGTCTTAACCCACTGAGCCAAACGTTGAACTATATATTTATATATATAATACATATAAATATATATATATATATATTATATATATATATATTATATATATATATATATATATTATATATAATATATAATATATATATATAATATATATATATATATATATAATCTTATATAATAGTAATATATATATATATATATATATATAACATATTTATATATATAAATATATATATATTATATATATATATATTTATATATACTATATATATATATCTATATATATATATATAATAGAAAAATAATAGCTTGCATCGCTATGGAATATTATATAATAAATATGCCTATAGAGAAATTAGATTCAGGAAATTTCAGCAGAAGAAATTTTTTTCTAAATATTATTATTATAAATTACATTACATGAGCTTTCGGTCGAATCGTGACCTTCTTTCAGATGTGTGATATACAGACTAAATATTGAAAGTAAATAAATAAAATCAATAGTATCAGGAAAGTTTTTGTTTAAGATTTTTAAAAAAGGTGGAGAAGTTTAATTGTTGTTTAAAAGGATCTATTTATGCATTTGTTTTTTTTTTTGTATGTTAAAATTACTTGTGTTGTTAATGCAAAATGATTTGGAAAGTTTTCTCAGGTGTAAATTTTCAATGTTAATAACGGGTGTCATGTGGTCAGCATTTATAAAGGGGTTGTGGGTGGATCTGTGGATGGTAAGGGCAGAGTTTAGGTTATCTGTTTTTAGATCGTGTTTATGTTGGTATCTTCTACGGGTGAAGTCGATAGTTTCTCCGATGTATGCTTGATTACATTGTGAACA
>JABUQX010008142.1:10000-22500 GCA_015478945.1 Trachelipus rathkii
TACTATATATATATATATATATATATATATATAAATATATATATATATATATTATATATATTTATATATATATATTATATATATATATATTTTTTTCTTACAGTTGTCAGACAGCCACTCACAGGGCAGACACTATTCAATGAGGGGGGTATTTATGCCTAGAAAGCAACAACTAACCAATTACGCAGATGAGCAGATGAGCTTTTGGAAGTTAGGAGATTAAATTGCAGGAAAGCAGAGATGGAAGAGAATTCACAAAACAGAGGTGGCAGGAAGAAGAGCCCGCAGCGAACTAACATGGAGTTACCAATCCACACAAACTCATGCGCAGACACAGCACTTCTTGTACTAGAGAAGTTCCATCGAGCACCTGCCGCGGCGGTACTATAGAAAGAGATAAAGCACAACATCGCGCCGCAAATCGCGCCGCAAAGATGAGTGGAAAGTACGGAACAGTTTATAAGTCTTTTGGCCTTTGACTCGGACCTAACCAAACGGGTGAAAACAGAGCCCCCCAAGATATGAGAGCATTACTCCATACAAGGTGGATGAGTCAATTGTATAGCTGGAGTAATGAGAAGAGGAAAAAAAGCAGTCTAACAGAACTCACAGTTTTTTTGAGGCGCCCTAGAACCGGTTGTGATGTGAGGTTTCAAGAATTTTTTTCATTGTTTATGTTAATGCAAGGATGTTTATCTTGTCACAGAGAGAACGAGAGAAGTCGAAGTGATAGGAAAGTTGGAAGGTGTTTAGAGAGGGAGATTTGTAGAAGTTGGGATTTTAAAATTAAATTTCACAGGTTGAGACGACCCACCGGAAATTCTTCAGATCAGCGAGAATAGAATAGAAAGATTAAGACGAGAGGCATTCTAGAAGTAAAAGAAGGAGCAGAATTGCAATGAGTTGAAGAATGAAGGGTTGAGTCCATCGGATATGAGTGGATTAGAGATGAATGTGCGTGAGATCATTTTATGAAAGTAAGATAGTAGGAGATAGCAGAACCTGAGGAACACACAATTGACAGAAAACGAAGAAGTCGCCCCTCAACAACAGCGATATTGAGCGATTTGAAGGGAGAAAGCTAGACATAAGCAAGAGAAGGAGGAAACCAAAGGAAGGGGACTTGGAGAACAGTGACGCAGAGCAGTGACGCCGGTCAAATGCTTTGGATATGTCAATGCACACAGCAAGCTCATGTAGTCCTAAGGGTGGAAAACATAATCAATGGATAGGAAGTAATATAGCCAGTGATTCTGAGCGCCGAAGCGTTATGGCGGATAGAAAGAAGTGGGAATGAATTTCAGATGATTAGATGAAGAGTTGAGAAGCGGTTTCAAAGATCTTAGATGAACAAGCGAGAGCTATAGGGTGATAGTTAGAAGGATCAGAGCGGCTTCCTTTTTTCGGAACTGGCTCTTGTATAGCTGGAGTAATTGAGAAGAAAAAAGTTCAGTCTAAACAGAACTCCAGTTTCTTTGAGACCGCCTAGCAACCGTTGTGATGTGAGGTTTTCCCAAGACATATTGGTGTTTATGTTAAGCCAAGGATGTTTATCTTTGTCACAGGAGAGACGAGAGACCGGTCGAAAGAAATAGAAAAAAGTTAGAAGGTGTTTTGAGAGGGAGATTTGTAGAAGTTGGAGTTTTTAAAGAATAAATTTCAACAAGGTTTGGAGACTACCCCACCGGAATTCTATCCAGATCCAGTGAGAATAAGAAATCGAAGATAAGACGAGCAGGTACAATCTAGAAGCACAGATGGAGGCAGAATTTGAATGATTTGAGAATGAAGGTTGAGTCATCGGCATATGAGTGGATAGAAGAAGGTTGTGCAGGTGAGATCATTAATGAAAAGTAAGACTAAGGTTCGGGGAGATAAGAAGATACCTGAGGAACAGCCCAATTAAGAAAGAAGAAGTCGTCGTCAACAAAGCGATATTGAAGCGAGTTGAGAGAAAGCTAGACATATCAAAGAGAAGGAGGAACCAAAGGAAGGGAGCTTGGAGAGCGTGACGTTGCAATACCGGTAATGCTTTGGTATGTCAGCCTACACGCAATCTCGTGTTTCCTAAGGGTGGAAAACCATAAATAGGTTAGATAGGAAAGTATATACGCCAGTAGACTTCGAGCGCCGAAGCCGTACTTGGCGATCAGAAAGAAGTGAATGAATTCCAGATGATCTAAGAAATGAGAGTTGAGCAGGGTTTCAAAGATTTTGAATAGAATACAAGCGAGAGCTATAAGGGTGATAGTTTAGAAAGGATTAGAGCGGCTACCCTTTTTCGAGACTGGCTGGACATATGCGAGCTTCCAAACTGAGGTAAAGTGTTAGTATTGAGACACCATAGAGGAATATGTTGACGAAGGGGGGGCAGGCAGGAAGAACTCCTCAAAAGGGGAGGAATGCCATCTGGGCCATCCTTTCTAATGTTCATAGATTTCGAGAACCCATTGATCAATGTAATCTCAGGCAAAGGCATAGGCCACCTGAGAGGAGAAGGAAAGAGGAATCAGAATCGTCCAGGGTTGGTTAGAGGAAATAGGAGGACCAAGAGATTGGCCTTTTCAATATGGAGAAATTAGCACAGAACAATCAGTGAATAGAGGAGGAAAGTGAGCTTTACAGTAGTAGTTTAGAATGTTTTTTGGCAAGAGGCTGAAGAGTTTTTCAGTAGGCAGAGCCTAGGAGGTTAGCACACTTTCGTTTGATGAAAGTCGCTTTGCCTCGTCGAAGAGTAATCCCTGCAACGATTTTAGCTGAATGAAAATTAGCCAAAGTGATAGGAAGAATGAGATTTTTTTCCACTCCTGATACGCCTGTCTCTAGCCTGAATGGCCAGAGAAAAGCACGAGTGAACATGGCAGTTATGAGGAAATGTATAAGAAAGAATGAACTGCTCATCATCAAGTTACACGTCCCACTTATCGGCAGAAACTGGAGCATCACAGAGTCAACAGGTCATTCCAATTCATAGTTAGCATGAAGCAAGCAAGGCCCCATACGGCGATCAAAAGTGCAGAAAAAAACGAGTAGGGCAGGATGAAGCTGTTGGAAGAGAAAGTATTAAATTAAGAATATAAGGGTTGTGGGTCAGATTTCCTAATAAGGAGTGAAAGTGTTGTTATTAAAAGAGAAGGATAGTGTTGAAATATAGGTAGTGTGGTTCAAAGATTGGTTGGGACGATTCCGGATGTGTGTCGGTTCTTTAATTAGTTGCTCCAGTGTCTCGAGACATGCTGATGATATCTGCAATCTCCACTATCAGTCTGAGAGGCACCCACATATAAATGTTGTGAATCTGAATCCCCCATCAATAGAGGACATCAAGTATTTGGATGAGAGAAATAAAAGTCTAGAGTGAAGAAGTAGAAGATTTACAAAAAAAGGCGTGCAGAAAATAATGTTCATGTTGGAAGAACAGTAAGACAGAAAACTAAAGAATAATATTAATAGATAGAAAAGAGAGAGCGGGTATCATCCCATTTTTATGCGTACCCAAATAATGGAAGTTGGACGGACTCGATAATTTATTTCAGAAACTTTTAATATAATGCATGGAGTTAATGTTATCCCCTGGAGAAGATACTTCAAAACAAGCCATTCGTTTTTTTTTGTACAGTACCATACACTCCAGATTTTGATAGATATAATAGACAGAGATTGCGCTTGGATTTATCACGGAAATCACTTTAAGTTCATTATATCCATAAATATGAGATATATATATATAAATATATAGAGATAGATATATGATATATAGAAGATATATTAGAGATAATATATAGAATATATATAGATATATATATAGATATATGAGAATAATATATATATAGATAGATAAAGATATGTAGATATATATAGAGAATATATACATATATAGATGAGATAGATATATAAGAAGAGATATATAGATAAATAACCCAAAAAAAAAAATATATATAGAGATAGATTGGACATACATCTAAAGTAGGGGTTTCTAACTTAAAATTTATATGAGTATATAGAGATATATATATAAAATTACAGGGATTTCTGAAAGCAAATTTTCGGACATATATATATTGAATATAATAATATAGATAGAAATAATTTTTAAAAATATAGAATATATAAATAATAATACAAATACCAAAAATAATATATATAAATTCACGATGCAATTTGAATATTGGTTGTAATAAATCCTGATATATTTAAGTTCCGTTATTAAGACATTTATAGTTTTGGTTTTCATTACTTATAGATAAATATATATATCTAAAACTCACTCAATTATGTCATACGTTACCATAAGAATGATACTGACTAAAGAAATATAATAATAATTTACAGCACCTACAACAGCGAATCTTAAAATTATTGTACTATTAACAAGTAACATTAATATATAATAATAATTTAAATGACCAATAATTACTAATAAATTCTATAAATTTTTATATGAATATTAAGTTCTAAAAAATTTGTTTAAAAACTTTAAATATTATAAAGAAAAATTATTAATATTACATTTATCAACTAGAAAATATTTATATTTTATATATATATATTATTAAAGAGCGTTTGGCGGGGTGACTTGGACCACTTTAGGGAGGGGAGATTGGTCACTCTAAATAAACTAAAAAATAATAAAAAAAAATATATATTTTTCGCTCATTTAATAACGCGGTAGTACTACAAAGTTTTTATTTAGATCATAATTTATTCTAGAAGTTTTTATATTTATTTTTAAAAATGGTAGAATTAGGGTACAAAATGTCCTTGAAAAGGATTTCACTTTTGAAAAATGTGAGTTTTTTAACTTCGTTATAAATGATAATTGTGGTCGTTTTACTTTTTTTTCAGTGGATACAGCTCGAGTATGTTAGTTTGAACTGGCAAGTAAATTTTTAATGCCAAATTTTATTTTATTAGGTGCAAAACACGGGGCTACTTGGTCATTCACCCGTGATAACAATTGATGGAGGGGTGATCGGACCACCATTGTTTTTTCGTATTTATTTATTAATTTATTGACATTTTTATTACGTATAATTAATTTAAATGTATTAAAATATTATATATCTCCAATTTTTTTTAGAATGAAAATTTTTAATAAAAAAACGAATTCAACAAAGTGTCAAAATTTTTTGGGCGGAGAGGGGTGAATTTGATATTTTATTCGTATTTTATTTTCATTATTACATTTTTATTACTTTTTGTCGAATTTTATATGATAATAATTTTATATTAAGTAAAAATTAACATATAAAATTGAAATTATACGTAAAGACTGAATTTAACTGGTCCGAGTCACCCCTCAAAGGTGGTCCGCTTCACCTCAGGTCATGGGCTGATCACGTTATATCAAGACTTTATAAAGATTTTATTATTAGAATTAAATTATTATTTTTTTGTGTGCTTAGGACCGACTTAGGGGTGATTTATAAAAAAAAAAAATTTACAAATAAGTGCATAGGGGAGAGGTCGGAGAGACAAAGTTATACTAAAGTGGTCCACGTCAGCGCCGCGCTATATATATATTATATAATATACTATATTATATATTTATCTATATTATATATTTATATATATATATATATTTATATTATATATTATATATTATATATATATATATAATATATAATTATATATTTATAGATGATTATAACATAAAAAAAACTTTAAATGCAAATTTAATAAAATTTTCTAACTGGTACGTGTTATTATATATATATATATATATATATAATTATTATATATAATTATATTATATATATATATATATTTATCATTATATATATAATTATATATATATATTATATATAAATATATATATTTAATATATATATATATATACTATATTATATTATATATATATATATATATATATATAAATATTTATATATATATATTATATATATATAATATATTATATATATTATATATATATATATATATATATATATTATATATAATAATATATATATATATATATATATATATTAATACCTATATATTTTTATATACCTTATATTTTTTATGATAACCTTCTCCCAATAACAACCATTGGTCATCATATAAGCAAGCTACTGTGTCATTTATATCTACACTTAATGAAACAATTTTGCTGACACAGTGGTCTTCGTAAACGTTAGTTTTTGAGGTTGGATAGCAACTAATTATGTTCTCTGAAAGTGGAAAGAATTTTTTGAAAGTTTCTTGTTCCTTTAATCTCTCAAACATCTATTCACTATCCTCGTTATAGTTTCAATTGTTTTACATGAATTTCTTCTTCTTTACGGAAAATAGTTATTCCTCTTATTTTCTCTTATGGCAGAATGAATATATTCTTATTCAATATTAGCTTTGGTGGTTGTTTTCTTATGTTAGCCTGATTTGACTTAATTAGCGCTTTTGTTTGTTATTTCTTACAACCACATCAAAGGCATATATTTTGCCGTGGCAGATGCAAAGGAATGCCTTTAGCAGCTTTCTAATGTGAAATTAATTATTGGTAACTGGCAATGCCTAAAATTTTTTTTATTACTATACATCGGCTAACCATTTCCATCTGAAAAATAAACTAGCTTTTCAACTTTAGGCAAATATGTTTAATATATTTTACTAATATGTTTGGACGTGAACAACTAATGTGTTGTGCTCTAAGTAGTTACTTAAAGCAAAGAGAGTGAATTCTTAATTTACTATTTTCATGCTCTTAAATTAGAACAATAGTCAAGTAGCTTTGGTTTGGACCCATATACGCTTGAAATTCGTCTTGGATAGTACGTGTAGTTCTCGAAAATCAGCCAAGATATGCATTCATTTTTCCAAGAAAGTTTTCTTTGATGTTTTATTGAAAATTTGATTGAATTTTAGAAATATAATGGTGATTTTTGATGATGCATAGCTTTGAAAAAATATTGATGAGTCATAATATATATATATATATATAATTATATAATTAATTATATATATTATATTATATATATATATATATATTATATATATATATATATATATTATATATAATTATATATATATTATTTTATATATATAATACAGTATATATATCGTAGGGCGGGGTGACTTGGCCCACTTTAGGTATAACTTCGTTACTTTTCCCTAATGCACTTTTGAAATTTTTTTATTTGAAATACGGCACTATAGTCGGGCATAAGCAACAAAAAAATAATAATGTAATTCTAATAATAAAGTTTTATTAAGTTTGATAACGCGCGAGTCAGCCCGACCGATGGAGGGGGTGAAGCGGACACAGTTGAAAGGGGTGATCGGACATATGTTTAAATTCGTCTTTTTAAATAATTTCATATTTTTTATATTTATTTTCTTAATATAATATTATTTAATCATATTAAAATTCGTAATAAAGTAATAAAATGTCAATAATGATAATAAGAAAAAAATAAGGTGTCCGATTCACCCCTCTCGGCCCAAAAATTGACACTTTTTGGAACTCGTTTTTTTATTAAATTCATTTTTTTTTAAAAAAATTTCACTAATATAGAGTACTTTTTTTACATTTAATTAATTATACGTAATTAAATATGTCAATAATAATAAGCGGTAATCGAAAAACATGGTGGTCCGGCACCTCATCAATTTTTACGGCAGGGTGAATAGGACAAGTTAGGCCCAATTTTTTTTGCCACTTCTGCTTGGATAAAAATTTACTTTTTGGCATTTAAAGCTAACATATAGAGTGTATCACCTCGAAAAATAATTAAAATCGATCCACATTTTTTCATTTTAAAAGTTAAAAAAACTCACATTTTCAAAAGTGAATTCTTAGTTGAGGAAATTTGTACCCTATTTTCTAAATTTTTTAAAATATAAAACCTTTCTAGAATTAAATATGATATAAATAAACTTGGTAATTATTTTAGTGGCTATAAAATGAGCGAAAATTTTTTTTTTTTTTTTTATTATTATTTTTTATTTTATCTTAGAGTGGACGCGAATCTCCTCCTAAGAGGCGGCTGGTACCCGGCGACGTATATATATATATAAATATATATATATTTATATATATATATATATATTATATATAATATTTATATATACTCTATATTTATCTCAACTTTTTAAGTTAATTGAGTTTTTTGTCATTTACAGTAGATATAATGGTAAATTCTTATTTTTATTTACCTTAAATTAAATTGTGTTCTGATTATTTCTCCTTGATGCAAACTATTTCATTTGTCTATGTATTATTATAACTATAATAATATAATAATAGCTATATAACATTAAATTTTTTTTTTTTTTTTGGCTTTTTGATGCTGTATTTCTTAAAGCACTACAAAGTATTATTGCAGGTGAAGGACACATATATGGTAGTAGTATATGTGGTGAACTTAGGATTTTTTAAGCACTTTACCCATCCAGAGTACATTAGGTTAACCGTTACAAGATTTTCGAAAAATTAGATGTTTTGGAACCTGTAATTTTTTAAAATATTTATAACTTCAAATAAGATTTAAAGTAAACCTGATTTAGTATGTATAATCACAAAATTTTATATGTTGATTTTCCTCTTTTAAATACACACCAGAAAATGGAAATTTCTTGATTTTTAACACATTTTTGGATTCATTTTCATGTGAAATATTATTTTCCAAAAAAAACGGAAAGGCAATGTACTTAAAGTATCTTCATATAATTCACTCCTCTTGTAATTTGGTATATAGAATTACAATTTATGGAGATATGATTTAAAATGTTACTTTTATTAGTGATAAATTTTGATGATCCTCTTTTCCTATTTGGCTCACCCTGTTACAACAGAGTAAATCTACAAAACGAATGGTGGTTTGAGCACTTTCAGGGATAACATTAAAGCCATGCAAAATATAAAAGTTTTTCAAAATTATTGAGCGGCCATTAGCGGTAGCGAAAATGGGATGACCCAAGATTTTTAAAGCCCAGAACTAGAAGTTAGGGATTGCGGATTTCGAGAGTGTGTTACACGGAGTGTATATGTTTAACCATAGGCACATACTACCCTTAGAACAGAATTAATGAATTCTAAGCCATTCTGAGTCTCAGAAGGAGCAAAAGGTTAGAGTTAGAGAGGTGTTTTCAGGATGTAGGTTAGATTACAAGCCATAAGGATTTAGTAAGTCGATACTAGCGCGCCTGTGCAAATTGCATCATACATGCAGATACAAATACCAACTAACACAAACCACAAGGAAAAACCAAAAACAACGTGAATAAGGATTAAAATTATCCCCACACACTTAAAACTAAATTTTAAACACATAAAGTTAAAACGCTAAATATATATATTAAATATGTTATATGAAAAATTTAAAGTTAAATATTAATAACAAAGAAAGAGGAAAAAAAAATATAAAAAAGCTCTCCTTAACCAAATGGGCTAAAGATTAAAAATATAATAGTGCTAATATATTTATTATTTATATACTATATATATAGGCTTAATTATTACAATTTGGCAGCAAAAATAAAGTAAGACCATTGAAGAACATGGAATTGACATATATTGATAATGTTAATTGTTTTCATAAGTTGTAAAATCGTTATTTGTTAGGGTGATAATAAAAAAATCGGAAGCAGTTTACCTGTACAAATTTATTGCGTCGCATGTTGTAAGTGAGTTGTAGCGGCAAAGTTTACAACGATTGTAGTGATTATTTGATATATGCAAATGATTGGTTGCATGTAGGCTTTTTTAGAACATTTCAACCTAATTTTGCAACAAGGTGTACTATGTTTTAAAAAAATTTCATAGTAAGGCTTTAGGAGAAATTATTGCAATGAATTCTGAGCCAAGGTATTCGAACCTATCCATGAATTGTATTTGTAAGTATTTTATATATATAATTATATATTATATTATATATATATATATTATAATATATATATATATTATTATAATATATATTATTATATATATATCTTATATTATATATTATCGCAGCTACTAACTGTCTATCAGTAAAAGTTAGAGCTAGTTTCGGCATAGTGGGATCAGTAAAGTTTTAGGGCTACTTTTACCTCACAGTGAGTCACGAGCCCCCTAAAAGGGAGTATTTACCCTTTTTAGGGGGCTCGAGCGGATGGGGGCCGAAAGGGGGGGAGAACGTTTCTAGGAGGGGATGGTCGGGAACCGCGCCAAAAGCAAAGAGCGGGGGTCCGGGTAGACGATCCCGTAGGGGGGGGATTAGTCCACGGTAGTCACCTAGAGGGGAGACCCGATCCTGGCTCGGGGCGGACTCTCGTGGTATTTCGTTAGTGAATACCAAAAAACAATAATCCAAAATGAGTTTACTTTTGGATTATTCGCCCAACATCTATTCGTATCCTTAATCTAAAATTGGGCATTGATTATATATATATATATTTATATATATATATAATTATATATAGTATATATATTATATATATATATATATACCCCCACAGTTTATATTATATATAATATATCTATATACTATTTATATTATATATCTATATATAATATATTATATTACTATTTCGTCTAGTAAATATTTGATTCATGTTCGTCATAAAAAGTATCGCTTTCTCGATTTTGATACCTCAAATTGAATGATTTAAAAATTAGTGCTGGAAATGCCATTTTTACCATATATCATTATATATATATATATATTTATATTTATATTAATATATATATTACGATAAAAGTTGATTTAGGTGCCCTCGTAAGTAAGTAAAGGAGAATATTTATATAACGAATTGGAGGATAAAAAAAAATAATAATTTTAGGTGCTTAATAAAAGATAAAACAAAACATAAATAATAGTAATATGCAACTTTCCATAGATTTACTTTTTTTCAGCGCAATGAAAATGTTATGAGTCCCCGAAAGCTACCCAATAGTAAAAATTTATGTGTGAGAAACTCCGCCCCTTAAAATGATATTTTTGATTGTGAAATTATGATATATTTACATTTACTTACAAGATTTGTTTTCACTCTGTGGAAATGACTATGAATTATTAGCTATTTGCAATGAAAATTGATTTTAAATAAAGAGATGTAGGAAATGGCAGAAAAACAGTGCAATTTACTGAAATAGTGATAAATTTATATTCCGTTGTCCTCGATGTAAGAAACGGCTTGAAAGGGTAGCCCCAAAGTCATATTTCTTAAATAAGGTGAAGATAAAATATGTCACATTCTTCCAACTAGTGTTATAGCCTATATAAGATGCTGATATGTATGAAAGTTTATGCAGCTAACTAGTAAAGAATAATAATTAGGAGGTAAGACTTTGTATATATATATATATATATATATATATATATATATATCTGTAGCATATAGTATATATAAATATATATATATATATATATATATATATATATATATATATATATATATATATATATATATATATATATATATATATAAAAAACGGTTTTAACTTAAGAACTAAAGAATACCCCTAGGGTAGAACGCCAAGACGTACAGAGTCGGGGTCTCTCGGTCTCCCGCTTGACGACAGAGGGACTGTCCCCTCTGTCCCCGTCGGTTCGAGTAAGCTAAAATGTAAAAAATTGAAAATATCGATATTATATCGCTATATCAATAATATCGATATTTTACACGCCTAGAACATCTATTTCTACCTATCATAAAGGTAATTGGTAATTATGTAGCTAATGTGAGAAAGCATTACGTAACTATTGTATTAAAACTATAAACTTTTAATATACAAAAATGGTATCAAAAAATTCTTTGAAGTTTTTTTTAGCGATTGACATACATTTTAAATTAAATAAAATTATAGAAGGCTATTAAAAAAGGTAATAGTTTAGCTGAGGTGAATAAACTTTACGTAACTATTGTATTAAAACTATAAACTTTTAATTTACAGAAATGGTATCAAAAAATTCTTTGAAGTTTTTTTTACCGATTAGCGTATATATTTTAAATGTATATTTTCAATAAAAATATAAAAAATAACGCTACTAAAAACATCATTTTTAGGCTTTATTTCGTTCGTGTGGGGATGAAGAATAACTGTCGAAATGTGTTTCAACTTATCGATACATCGATATTTATTATTTATCGATATTACAATTTTTTTTAACGATTTTGAACGATTTTATCACAGTATAAATATATACAGTATAAATATTTTTACTATGATCAAAGTTTGCTATGATTTTATATTAAAAGATGCGTTTCCAAAAGCCCGAGTGCAGCCAGTATATATATATATATATATATATATATATATATATATATATATATATATATATATATATATATATATATATATATATATATATATATATATATATATATATATATATATATATATATATATAATATATATATATATATATATATATATATATATATATATATATATATATATATATATATATATATATATGTAAATTTCGTATTTGTGTGATATTAATTTGTACTTTTTTTTTTATTGTATATTATGCACAAATATTGATTTAGAAATTTTTTTACTATATATTATAGCTGCG
>JABUQX010008142.1:27500-29782 GCA_015478945.1 Trachelipus rathkii
AGTTAAGTGAACTGCTCACTCCAATAAAGAGGGTTCGCCTATTAAAATTAAAGTTAAATCTAACCTATAAGCTTAAATATTAGCAAAATAAAGAAAAAATAACTCACCATATATATTCATAAAACAATAGTTTAAATCAAAATTTCCAAATATAAAACTTGGAGGTTGCCTTGTATAGTATAAGGCTTAAGGTAGTGTATAAGTAGTTGCGTTACTAGTTTAGGCCTACATATAGAATGCCATCCTGAGTACTCGGTTCAAAAACTTAAAGTAAGGTATAAGGATTTAGAGGCTAGAGAAGTGTTAGAGTTAAACAGAAAAGATAGAATAGACCTAACGGCTAGTCCTGCTAATTCAGAATATAAAGGGTTAGGACCAGCTTGGAAAAAAGAGACCTTAACATAAGTTTTCTTAGAACGTTCCTCTATCTTTAATAAGGCAAAATATACTTTGGCCTAACTAGAACTAATGTTAAATAATATAAATAAAATACTTTACTCAGTTTTAATGTATATACTTCAACAAGTAGCATAATGCTACAAAATAGATCAGAGATATATCAGCTCACATTTAACTTAATTGACTCTCAGTTTTCAAGTGCCTCGTTTTTAAGTTTCAAAACAAACTTTTGGTGTTGCCAAATTAAATACATTTTTCCAAACCAAGAAAGTCTCTAAATCTTAGTGTAAAAACACAGAGAGACAAGAAATATCCTTAAATTTTTGTAACTATTTTAAATCCCTTAGTTTTATAAAAAGCAGTTAATAGGAAAATAGGAAGATTTAATACAAGAATAAATATTTCTAACAACCTCCCGACAAAAAGAATTTGCTGAAAGAACACAAGAACATAAGAAATGTTCCTATGCTCCTTCAGCAAATTAAGGGAAGCAGTGTTCAAAGTGCAAGCAATTTTTAAAACAAATTTCAATCCAGAGCAACATGCAATAAAATAAAACAATCAAAAAATAAGTCCAGCAAGAATGCCAGGTATTTTAGTAAACATAAATGTAACCTCATATGCATGAGACCAAATTAAAGTATTAAATAATCAGTACTAAGCAAGAGTTCAAGCAATATGTTGTACAATAATAAAAGCAAAATATTCAACATTTGGTAATAAGCATGGAAAAGCAGAATGAATTACTCAAATATATTCAAGCAGTCCACAAGGACAAGTGTGTAAAATCAAAACGATAAATTTATAATTTAAAATTTTAAAGTAAGATTTTAGCTTTGAACCATGTTTGTGATATAGACCTAATAGGCACTGTTGTAAAACCAGAGACAAAAAAGGGAATAGGAGTATAAGGTAGCACTGTTGTGCAATAAGCAACCAGTTTAAACCAGAATTAAATGGGTAAAAAGGTTCAAAGAAAATCCTTTTTTTTTTTTATATAAAAACATACCACATGGGTCAAAGTATTTTTTTTTTTAAACATGCTAAAGGCCAAATATGTGGGGACCAAACATGTGTATAAGTAAAGCCAAAGGCTAATTAAGTGTAAAGGGTTGTGTAAATGTTTAAAACCAACAGGTCAAAATATAAATAAGAATGTTTAAAGGTAGACCACTACCCAAAATAGAAGACCTAATAATGCATGAGAGCAAGGTTTAAAATATTTAAAAAATATGTCACAATAAGTTAGGTAATAGTAGAGCAAAAGTGTTCCATCACCGATTCTTATAAATTTACAGCATAAATAAATTATTAGGCCTAAATACAAAGAGAGGATACTATTAAAGAATAGGAAATTAAGCAAAAGTTATTTACAACATTTTAAGCACAAATAAGCTTAAAATTTCTTAAACTAAATACTATAAACTAACTTAAATCTAATGGCAATATCTTTATAAACTATTTGTGCCCTTCTATACACAAAGCAGATATGTGCGTTCGAAGGTTGCAGTACATGCATGGATAGTCTAAATTACTGTCGTTATTACCAGGGCACTCATCAGAAGCATGCATTGCACTTGAGCAGAATCTACAAATGTGTAGCTGTTCACAGCGTTCTAGCCTAGATTCAATATCGGGGTAATTCGTACATTTATTCATGCTATGACCTGCCATGCTGCAAAATTTACATGGGAAAGCTGCATTCCTCTTAAAAGGAACAGTAGATTTGGCAGACTTAGTGTTAAAATTTTCAAGGGTAGCTTTGGGCGGGTTAGTACAAGGAAACTCATCATTACCATCACCCTCATTTTGGCTACTATTAGTAGGTTTACTATTGTTAAATTTATTATATTTAAGACCATTATTATTAGGGTTATCATGAT
>JABUQX010008143.1:5000-10000 GCA_015478945.1 Trachelipus rathkii
TTGAACTGGGGTATTTCGAATTTAGTATTCCTTTAGTTCTGTGTTCAGTTTCATAGTTCATCTTTCTCACATAAAAAGTAATTCATACTGGTACTGTTAATTTAGTACAATCTATTTGCTGAAATTTTAACGAAAGTTGTTTCCTGAATATGCTCTCTTTAATAAACCTATTTCTAAAGAATGAATTCCCAGGTTTTTGCTTTGGTGTTGGCGTTGTTATACATGATAAAGTAGCTTCTTACATCAGTAAAGTACTTAATATACTCTCTGATACTACTAAATCTGAATTCATAACAGAAAATTTTCTAAGACTTACTCATACATTGGAAAATAAACTTAACAGATTAATAAGAAAATTGAAAAACTGTAGAATAATTAATGAAGAAACCTACAGTTCTCTTAATTTATCTTATATTAATTTCCAAAAATTCATAAACCTGATTGGACAATTCTTCCAATTTTATCTGGTATTGGCACTTTACTAAGATAGGTAAGTATGAACCCTATGGCTCACGAAAGTATGAACCTATGGTTCACGAACAGCTCTCTTAACTGGTTTCGAAAGTATGCAACCTATGGCTCACGCAAGTAGGAACCCTATCGGCTCAGAAAATATTTGAACCTTATGGGGGTTCACGAACTGCTCTCTTAACTGGTTGAAAAATCACTCATGAAAAAGGGATATGTCAATTACTTTATGTCTTTATCGTTTTACAATGAAAGCGTCATTATCAGTTTCTTCATTTGAGATAAAGAAACGCATTCTGTTGCAACTTCCAAAAATGTTTGAAAATTTTTATTCAATATTTGAGCAAAAAAATCTCTTCAAAACGAGCATTTACATTTCAATATAACTAAGAGCAATTGCTGTTATTATTAATAAGAGAGTGCAATATTAGTACATAAGGAAATTTGAGAACCAAAATGAGAGTTAATAATTAAGCTCTATAATAAATTCGCTATGGATTACAAATTTCAAAAGATTTGAGATTTTTTAAAGATGGTTCATTATCTCAATCCATCTCAAGCTTATCTAAAGCTTCAATAAATTGCTTTAAAAATTTATCTAATCGTAACATATTCAATCGTAACTTTTCATCTACTTTGTTTCGTTTACCTAACCTAATCTCGTTCGTTTGTCCACATCTGTATTTGGAAATCTTTCCTATTTCCTCTGTTTTCTATAGAACTCCCATATGAATTCTGTAAACAACAATGAACATACAAAGCTGTTGGATATTTTCAACAGCTTGAACGCCTCTAAGATTTTTCTTCATTGTTGCTGCTTATTATAATCTAGAGATTCTCCCTAATTTGTGATTTCAACAGCTATTTAAACCTAAGAAAATCTTCATGAACCACTAAAATGTTTTCTCATTTGTATTAATATATTCTTAATTCGCTTTGATTATTAGCTTTTATTATTTCTTTCATAAATTAAAATTAAGAGACTAAAAATATCATAAAAAAATTTTTAATAGTTTACATCAGACCCTCTTCAATTTCCCCTGGCTTACGGCTTTGTGTTTAATATATATATATATATAATATACTATTATATATATATTTAATATATATATATATATATATCATATATTATATTATATATTATATATATATATCATATAATATATATATATACTACTATATACTATTAGAGAGAGAGAGAGAGAGATGAGAGAGGATGACGCGCACACACCACACACACTTTCCGCCACGTGAATGCCTTCTATTCGAGCAGACTTCTCACCAAATGAAGTCGTAAACTCCAATAATGCCATACACATACACACACTTTATTCACTGCTACTGCCAGATGGACTGATTGTAAGAATCTGTGTGTTGGTGTGTGTGTGTGTGTGTGTGTGTGTGTGGTGTGTGTGTGCTGTATCTGTGGCAACAAATTTCACTACCCTCCGGTTCGTTGGCCACATTTGAACTATAAAAAGGACTTCCGATCAAAGCAGAGACGGAAACCACGGTCAAAGGTCTCGTTTTAATTGGGACACTTCCGAACTTCAATTCACAAATAAAACTACTACTTAGAAGACGGAGCCACAAGCGAACAAACACAAAACACACACACACGCACATTACAAGCACTTCCGAACATTTAAACACATGACGATACATCATTCACATAAGGCACCTATAAATTTAACCTATGGAAGAGTTCTACTAGCCGAGGAAATTAAAATAAAAATATAATCCATTTCCGGTCCCCCCTCCCCCCTGATTAATAAATCTATATCTATTGGGAAATCTCAATTTATTCAAATAAATTTTAATTTTATTTTAAAAATATTAAATTTTTATTCTTTTTTTTTTTTTTTTTTAAGAAAATTGTGAAATAATCAATAGATTAGATAAATATAATTTCACATTTGAAAAGCTTAGACAATTAAACTCATTTTTTCAAATCAATAATAATAAAAATAATAATAATAAAATAATAAGATTAATAATGAATTTAATAATAAAATAATACTAAAATAAAACTAATAATAATTATTGATAATAATAATAATAAACAAAATATTGAGGAAAAAAGAAACAAAGAAAATGAAGAAATATTAGTAATAATACTAATGATTAAAAGTAATAATATAATAATAATAATGATGATAGTTATAATAAATAAAAATAATGAATATATACTATAAAAATCTAAAAAAAACGAAAGGAAAGAGAAAATTAAAAAGAACAAAAGAAAAAATAAAAAAAAAAATAAAAAAAAAAATCCCCGAAAAGAGAAATTAATAATAAAAATAAAACTTAACGACCGAACCAACTTGGATAAATCAGACGTTTGGTGTCTAAAACAAAGTCACATAAAAAAACCCGAAAACACAAACACAAATTATTTTCAAACAAACACCCACAGGAGGGTTGGTCTAATATTAAACACTTTTAAAAATCTCTATTGACACTAATATATAGTATTATATTATATATATTATTATATATATATATATATATACTTATATATATATATATATTATATATACTATATATAATACTAGTAATTAGAGTAATATATATAATTATAGTATATATATATATATATATTATATATATTTTAACGTGCTTTATCCCCGTCTCAGTAGTGACTGCTGCCAGTAATGTTCAATTTTTCGCATCCGCGGATTGCGGATTGCGGATTGCGGATGTTTGATTTAAAACATCCGCGGGATGCGGGATGCGGATCTTGTTTAATATATATATTATATATAGATATATATATATATATATATATATAATAATATATATATATATATATATATATATATATATATATATATATATATTATATATATATATATATATATATGCTATATATATATATATATACTATATATATATATATATACTATTATATATATATAACTATATATCGAGTTTTAGCCCACAATCTATTAAATTATAATTTGTTATCCAGGGTGCGGGATGGGACCCAACTCCAAATGGACACCAATCAACCTCTTTCCCTAACCTCCGACCTTAATGGAAAAGATTTTAACATGGATTATATACTTTTTTGCACTAGTACTAAAATTAAAATATGGGAAGGTTGTGCTTGAGGGACTCAATTTTTTCGCCTATTCAGCCTTTTCTGTTTGAGGTCTGTTTCTTCAATTCATCATATACTTTAGCCCAGCATTGCTAAATACTCTCTCATTGGAAACACTAGTTGGAGAAAGGGCCAGGTATTTTCCTTGCAAGCTTTTACTTAAAGGTGTAAACATTTTGCATTTTTGGCTTAATTAGCACTCCCACCAAACTGATAGGATCGTCATTTTATTTGTATCTAGTCGTTTTTCTGATTGATAGTTTTCCATCATTTTGCACTGCATCTTTTGATAATGGGTGTTTTTCTCATCACTACTGGACTGTAGAAATCTTCCAGTGAATCTGCTATTGATTTACTTGTAGAAGATGTTGGTTCTGTATATTCATTTTTTTTCTTTTAATGGATGGCCTAATTAATAGACTGTTCGGATTGGAAGTTTTTCCTTGCAAAAATTTACTTCTTGTTGATAAATTTTTGGTTAAAATAAAGAGACCAACTGATGGATCATCGATTTGCGAATCTAATCGTTTTTCCTTGGTGATAGTTTTCAATCATGCGCTGCATCTTTTAGGGCAATGCGGTTGTTTCTTCATCCTACTGGACTGCAGAAAATTCTCCCAGTGAATCTGTTATTGATTGTAGAAGGTGTTGAAGTTGTTGGTTCTGCAGATTTTGTTTTTTTTCCCTTTTAATGGGTGTCGAATTAATAGACTGTTCGGATTGAAAGTTCTTCAATTGCAACACAAAGTAACGATTTAAGTTGTTTAATATCGTTACAAAAAAAAATTTGCTTATAACGGGAATTCTAAGTAAGTTGCAAATTAGTATGAAGGTCTCATTAATTACAAAACCAAAGCGTTTCTTCTACCTCTAGTTTAATTACATCTTTCATTCTTTTTAAACCCGTTCATCATTTTCATTTGAAGATGGTTCAAAAATGCTTCCTTAGCGTTGAGTTAATGGTATTACATGGGAGACAGAAGTTGTAGAGGCGCTTATTTTTTAGTAGTTTCTTTCAAATGTTATCAATAGACTTAACTGCCGTGTGATATGTGTTTCATTTTCCAAATAAAAGATTGTTAACTTTGGAAATACGAACTGGCGTACGAGATGCAAGAAGTTCTTTGAGCAATACTTTCTTTTTCCATCATGATGTTCAGGTTGTTACTATTTCCAGCGAGTTGGAATGTTCTTTGATAAACATTAACGCATAGGAATATCCCAAAGGCCGTTTTTTGAAATTGCCTTCAACTCATTACATTTTCATTTCTTTTTTCAGATTCATCTTAAGTATTTTCATTATAAAAATCTTTATCAAATTCTAAACATCCGCGCAACATCCGCGCAACATCCGCAGGGCAAAAGCGCGGATGCGGATTGCGGATGCGGATCTTTAATAATGTGCGGATCTCCGCGGATGAACGGTGCG
>JABUQX010008143.1:15000-17500 GCA_015478945.1 Trachelipus rathkii
TTATTATTATTATTATTATTATTATTATTATTATTATTATTATTATTATTATTATTATTATTATTATTATTATTATTATTATTATTATTATTATTATTATTATTATTATTGTCAAATCACTGGTCAACAAAGAATTTATCCCAAGACAAAGAAATACGTGTTTCTTACATGTTTTTTCATGCAGAGTTCAAAAATCGTATTGGTTTTTGTCTGTCAGGTCCAGTTTTGACACCATTCACGTTTAAACATGGAAAAACTTGCAAAAATATATAATTTTTCCCGTGAACAGAGACAAAACGGTTGGATATACAAACAGATTATGTAAATAAAATATGTGTATCTTGACTAAATAATATACAAAATATGCTGTGAAAATTTCAAACTGATAGGGCAAACATTAAAAAAAAATATAGCGGTTTTTCATTTCTGAAATGTTAAAAAAAAAAATTTGACATTTTTTTTAGTTTTCAAGTGAATGGCGGCAAAACTGGACTTATAAACAAACACCAATATAATTTTTGGATTCAGCGAAAAAAACTACATAAAAAACAAGTCGACAAAAATTTGTTCCCCAGTGTTATTATTTTTATTATTATTATTATTATTATTATGCTTTAATATAAAGACTTTCAAAATTGTCACAGTTCAATAAATACACCCTCAATATGCTGACGACACTGGAATCTTCATATCAGACCGTAATATAGACAAACTTAACTGCAAAGTAAACAGTGAATTGAAAAACGTTATAACATGGGTAGAAGCAAACGGACTCTCCCTAAACCTACAAAAAACAAATTACCTAGGAATAAATCAAAAGAACCCTGTTCAACTAAATATAAGAGCAAAAGATCTAATAAATCGGGTATTGTCTACCAAGTCATTTGGTGTTATCCTTGAGGACAAACTATCTTTCAAAGAACACATAAATAGTCTTATTAGCAAACTATCCTATGTTAACTATGCATTCTTAAGGTAAGAGGTTTTGTTCCAAAATATATCTTAAAAATCTTTTACAATAGTCTCGTTCATACTTACCTACTCTACTGTCTTTCAGCATTGGGCTGTGCAAGTGAATACTTGCTATAACCTCTAATCATTATGCAAAAAAAAAAAAAAAATAATAATAATAATTCGTGTAATATCAGGGCCACGAAACTACCATGAACACAACTCCACTATTCAAAAATTTGTCTATGCTAAAATTTCATGATATCTACACCCTTACAGTAAGTAGTCACATCTTTAAAATCACAAATGGAACTGCAAATGATCTTTTGACAAATATAATTGTACAGAACCATACTTTAAGAACAAACAATCTCCGTAACACAAATTCCCTTACCCTAGACAAAGCAAAATTCGCCCTAACGAAATCTCGGACAGAGATTTTATGTAAGGGCATAGATGAGTGGAATAATCTCCCTAAAAATATTCAAGAGTCACCCACCATTGGATCTTTTCGTAGAAATATCAAAAGCTTCTTATTATCAAAATATTAACGCCCACATTTCTACCTTCATTATAGGTTTTATTTCTAAAACGAATAATGGTAATTCCTAAATGCGATTATTATTATTAACTGTTGTTAATATTGTTTATCTTATTATTAACTACGAAAATGCTGATAACGATTCGATTTATGAGTACCAATATTATTATTTTTATTATTTTTATTATTTTTATTATTATTATTATTATTATTATTATTAGTAGTAGTAGTAGTAGTAGTAGTAGTAGTGGTATCGTTATTATTATTATTATTATTATTATTATTATTAGTAGTAGTAGTAGTAGTAGTAGTAGTAGTAGTAGTGATAGTATTATTACTTATTATTATTATTATTATTATTATTATTATTATTATTATTATTATTATTATACTGTGATAATATGAAGCTAATATTTATCATCATTATTGTTAGTCATAGCACTATTGATATTGTTTATACTATTATCATCGTCATAAATTATTATTATGATTATTATTATTATTATTATTTCATAAATTATTATTATTATTATTATTATTATTATTATTATTATATTACATTGTGATATTAAATTAATGTTTATCATCATTAATACTGTTTACTATTATTTTATATTTATAATTATTATTATTATTATTATTATTAATTATTATTATTATTATTATTATTATTATTATTATTATTATTTTTATTATTATTATTATTATTATTATTATTATTATTATTATTATTATTATTATTATTATTCCGAATATTATTATTATTAAAGTTATTATTATTATTATTATTATTATTATTATTATTATTATTAATTAATTAATAATAATATAATTATTATTAATAGCAGAGGTGGGCACAGATTTCCGTTACTCCGTTACTAAGGGATTAGTTTTTTGAGTAACGGAGTAACGGACTCGTTACTTTTTCTTTCATGTAGCGCACCGAATAACTTCCGTTATTTTTTACTCCTTTACTTTTAGTCCGTTACATTTTGTTTTGAATTTCTT
>JABUQX010008143.1:27500-32937 GCA_015478945.1 Trachelipus rathkii
AATTTGGATTCAATTTCAAAAACAATTTCACAGTACACAAACACTCTCTCTCTCTCTCTCTCTCTCTCTCTCTCTCTCTCTCTCTCTCTCTCTCTCTCTCTCTCTCTCTTATATATATATATATATATATATATATATATATATATATATATATATATATATATATATATATATATATATATATATATATATATATATATATATATATATATATATATATATATATATATATTATATATATATATATATATAAAATATACCAAGAATGAGCCCCGGACTCGGGGACTAGGAAAATTTTAGCGTATTCAAACTCTGTCCATTTCAGCCGAGTCCAGCACTAAGCAACATATGCCAGAGAGTTTTTCCAACTTTTTTCTTGACTTTTTTTTGTGCTAATTATGCATAATGTACTTTCATACTTTTATAAAATTAACGTGCATAGAACCAACGAGGGGAATGACATGTGCGACTAATTAGACTAGTGCATCAATCCTATACTACTATGCATATATTATGACAGGGACATCCCATAAATTAACTTTTATAAAAAAAAAATGTAGATTAAGAAAAGACTGAAGCATAAATATTTAATAAATTAAAGAGTCCCAGAATAATTAAAAGATTTTCTGCAATAGTAGAACAATCAATAAAAGTATATTTTAGAACACCAATTGTTGAACAATTGTGGCATGCATTTGATTTGGAGTTTCCTAGAAAAGGTAAATCATTGCAAATATATTAAATATATTCAAAATAAAATCTAAATCTAGTCTAGGAACCGACCGGGGCCCCGGCCCCGGCCAACCCCGGCCATATTTAGCGACCCCGGCCCCGGCCCCGGCCCCGGCCCCGGCCAAAAATCAGGAAAAACTGGGGTTTTCTACCTGGGTTAACTGTAAATTTACACTAAATAATAGAGTGTTAAATCAAACAAAATAAAAAATATATTTTAATTCCATTACTCCTTTGTTATAAATTGATGCAAAATGCATAAACATACCTAAATATAATCAATTTTTTTTGGTATTTACTATGATTTCAAATTAAAATTGAGGCCAAATTATAATTTTTCCGAGTTTTTAACATAAAAATATTCGAAATTTGATATACCAAACGAATTCGGAAAAGGAAATAAATATAATTGTTAAAATATTAATGTATTTATTTATTTAAAGTAAATATCTTCAAGAAAATCAAATATTTTCCGAAATCTCTTTTCAAAATTATTTATTTAATTGAATATATATATATATATATATATATATATATATATATATATATATATATATATATATATATATATATATATATATATATATATAATAACATTTTTCTATATATATATATATATATATATATATATATATATATATATATATATATATATATATTACACTATATATATATATATATATATATAATATATATATATATATACTTTAGAGAGGAAGCCCTTGGATTCTCTTTTAGTATTATGTTTTACTGTCACTTCATTTTATTACAAAATGTACACAAATTAAAAACATTGTTAAAGGCACTTTTTTTTAATGAAATAAATTTTAAAAAGGAAAGCTAATTTTCGTCCCGACACGCGAGACCTCTTCAGGCTAAGGGACTGGATTTCTTTCTTGATCTTCATCAGTTCAAGTGTGTTTCAGTTGGTCTGATATTTTCTTCATGGTGTTGTTGAAATATTTTGATGTTTTCAGATATTCATTTTGTATAAAATCTATCTTAACTTCACCGGGATGCTTATTGTAGTTGTTACTATTATAAATGCAAAAGGATTCCATGATTTTGCGAAGGTTCGTGTGATTGATATTTCTGATCTTTATATTGTTGATATTGATAGAGTGGCCTGTGTTACGCCTATGACTTGTTAAAGCTGAATTTATGCTGTCCTTGTGCAGGTCATCTGTATGTTGATTTTTTCTTCTTTGCAAATCTATGGTTTCACCTATATATGTTTTATTGCAAGTATTGCAGGGGATGTGATATATACAGCTTTGGGGGAGATTTTCTTTTCGTTTTGGGGGTTTGAGAATGTTTTTTAAGGTGATGTTATTTGATGGAATAAGGGTAATATTTTTTGGTAATATTTGTTTTAACGAATATAATGGTAATTGAGGAATTGGTAAAAAGGAGGTGTTGCTATTTTTCGGGGGAAAGGTGCTATAGTACCTCTTTTTTGCTTTGTTAAATGCTTTTGTGATGAAAAACTCAGGATAGTAAAGTGATTTGAAAGTATTGTGGATGTATTTAGTTTCTTGTGCTAGAAGAGGGGGAGAGCATATACGAAAGGCACAGAGAAATAGAGATGACAGAACAGCTAATTTTGTGTTTGGGGAATGATTAGATAGCCAATGTATATAGTTTGGTGCGAATGTTGGTTTTCTATATAGTAAATTACAAGTAATTGTTATTCCATGTGATTAAGGTATCGAGGAAGGGGATAGAGTTGTTGGAAGGCATTTCTATCGTATACTGAACTGAAGGATGAATAGAGTTAATATAGTTTAGGACATCATTAGGGTTGGTGTTGTGAGGGAGGGAGACAAAAATGTCATCTACATATCTAATCCATAAACTATTGTTTAATAAAGGGTTTGGTAAAATATGATAAAATTCTATGTTATAAATTACAAAATTAGCTGTTCTGTCATCTCTATTTCTCCGTGCCTTTCGTATATGCTCTCCCCCTCTTTTAGCACAAGAAACTAAATACATCCACAATACTTTCAAATCACTTTACTATCCTGAGTTTTTCATCACAAAAGCATTTAACAAAGCAAAAAAGAGGTACTATAGCACCTTTCCCCCGAAAAATAGCAACACCTCCTTTTTACCAATTCCTCAATTACCATTATATTCGTTAAAACAAATATTACCAAAAAATATTACCTCATTCCATCAAATAACATCACCTTAAAAAACATTCTCAAAACCCCAAAACGAAAAGAAAATCTCCCTCAAAGCTGTATATATCACATCCCTGCAATACTTGCAATAAAACATATATAGGTGAAACCATAGATTTGCAAAGAAGAAAAAATCAACATACAGATGACCTGCACAAGGACAGCATAAATTCAGCTTTAACAAGTCATAGGCGTAACACAGGCCACTCTATCAATATCAACAATATAAAGATGATCAGAAATATCAATCACACGAACCATCGCAAAATCATGGAATCCTTTTGCATTTATAATAGTAACAACTACAATAAGCATCCCGGTGAAGTTAAGATAGATTTTATACAAAATGAATATCTGAAAACATCAAAATATTTCAACAACACCATGAAGAAAATAGCAGACCAACTGAAACACACTTGAACTGATGAAGATCAAGAAGAAATCCAGTCCCTTAGCCTGAAGAGGTCTCGCGTGTCAGGACGAATTAGCTTCCCTTTTTAAAATTTATTCCGTTAAAAAAAGAGATGTGTCTTTAACAATGTTTTAATTTGTGGACATTAAGTAGGGAATTGATGTGAAAGAAAAGCATAATAAAAAAAAAAAACAGGGCTTCCTCTCTAAAATATATATATCACTACGACAAAGTAGTTCTTATATATATATATATATATATATATATATATATATATATATATATATATATATATATATATATATATATTTTTTTTTTTAAATATATATATATATATATATATATATATATATATATATATATATATATATATATATATATATATATATATATATATATATATATATATATATATATATATATATATAATACAACTTATTCTTCTAGAAAATCAATTATTTTCTAAAAATTTCTTTCGAAAATATTTATTTAATTGAATTAATTAAATGTATTCCTTTTTTATAATTTAAATTATTAATTAATTGAAATTATATTTAATTTTCATCCTAAGTTTTAAGACTTTCAGTGTTTTTGACTTACATTTCTAATTTTAGCTAACCCCGGCCCCGGCCCCGGCCCCGGCCCCGGCTAAATTAGAGCAGCCCCGGCCCCGGCCCCGGCCCCGGAAGGAAGACGCATTTTTTAAAAAATCTAGGTCTAGTCAATTCAATTTGTTCTCGTCTATCATGTTCATACATACTAGACCAATCTTGAATCAGGGTCGGACCCGGTACCACACACCAGGTCATGAAAAGCAAGATGCAGGGTCGCAGATAAACTTTACGAAAAAAAATATATTATTTAAAAAAATCTATTTAAAATAACTGCCTAACTAATATATATATATATATATATATATATATATATATATATATATATATATATATATATATATATATATATATATATATATATATATATATATATATATATATATATATATATAATATATATATATATATATATATATATATATATATATATATATATATACACTGTTGAAGTATTATAGACACTGAATTGCTTTTATAGAGGTCTTTTGAACTATAATCAAAATAAATATCTTAAATAAGTTGAAATTATAAGTTAGGAGGTAACAATGGCTATTTGAGAAGAAGCTAAATCTTCTTAGATTTTTTCAACCTAACCATACGAAATAAGTCATTGGACACTATAAAAGAATCATAGATATAATATTTATTAAAATAATATAATATTTAATAAAATAATCTCGTTAGAACTATATTTTACCAATCTTGCTCTCGCGGTATACGATTACACTAATATATTTTCTTTTGTTGTTAATGATTATTGTAAGCTTCTACTTCTAAGAAACCCATCATTCTACAATGGATTGCTCCCGAACGTCAGTCTAATTCTCCTGTTTTGTCAATGACTAAGGATTGGGAATGGATCCTCGAAAGGAAGATAGGATTATATTTATCCTTGACCACTCAATAGTTTTATTACTAAGCAATAGAATTCCTTTAACTGATCAACAATTCTTATTTTCTAAATATTAAATGAGCCTCATTGGAGTTTCTTTGCTTTACCTTTAATATAATTTAATACATTTATATCTCAAGCTAACTATTAGTCAAAATATAATACAACATTTATTTGTGAGGCTGTGTATTTGAATTTCTTCCTTGCATGGTTACATGAAGGGGGATCATTTAGAAGACAGCTTGTGAGACGACATAAATTGGTTTTTTTAAGTAAATAATTTAATCCACAGGTCACTGATCAATGAACATAAAGCTTTCTGACCTGACCTAACCTAACCTAATTGTTTAAGCAGAAACCTGAAGAAATGCGGTCAGAAACCGAAAGTGTACAATTAATTGCATAAAACAATAAAATATTGTATTAATGGATGTCATTTAATAAAAAGATCATGTATCAAGGGGTAGTTTGATCTAGTTGTATCTGTATAGTCTGATCTAGCTGTATCTGTATCGTCTGATCTAGTTGTATCTGTATTTTTCTATTTTACTAATTAAAAGTTATATGAGGGATTCATTTTAATTCATTCTATATTATATTA
>JABUQX010008144.1:10000-12500 GCA_015478945.1 Trachelipus rathkii
GTTTGGAAGTTAGATTATGGGAGAGAAATAATGAAACAGCAGTATTTGAACCTACATCATTTGGATTCTACATTTCAGGCCTAGCGCAGATGAAATATATGTTAGAGGTACGTAAGCGAATGTTAATACAGATGAAGAAGACATTTGTGTTATCTAATTACGTGACCGTAATTCATTACATGTTATACCAAGAATACTACGCATTTAAGAAAACCCTGATTGATGATCCTACGCCCATCATCGATCGCTTCCTAAGTTCTATAGACGTACAGAAATTCATTTATCTACTTAGAAAACAATGGCAAGAAAGTATTTATGCAGGTGACCCCGAATGTAAATATACTATGATATCTGAGAGGGAACTTTTTACGTATGTGTTAACTGAATGTATTAATGAGACACGAAACTATATCATCGATAATGATATAAATGATTGGCATATTTGCAAAGATTTAGAGAATTTTAATATAAAATAATCATAAACATTATGTGTAAAATGTATGTGGAAGTGTTATATATAATAATATTCCTGTATTATATTTAATGTGAACCTTATATATAAAATCATTGTAAATATATTTAACACTCTTGTATATATTTAATTTTATCCTTATATATATATAATATATATATAATATATATATATGATATATAATTTTATATATATATATATATATATATATATATATATATATATATATATATATATATATATATATATATATATATATATATATATAAATTACTGTAAGATAATGATTATTAAATTTCTAATTATATAGTAAAGTTTTTATTATCCTTATTTTTACTTTCTTAAATAAATATTTACATGTATGTTAAGAGTTTAAATAAACGAGTCCCAGGTTCAGGATATGAAAAAACATGTTTACATACACGTAAAACCAAAAGCGATAAAATAATTCTCGACCCAATCACATACGAGGTCATTTAGAGATAAGGATTACTCCGTCCACTCACAAGGAAAGGTTAAACATTCTCCTTCTTACCTGCTTAAGGATCTGACCGATCCAGCATGTTTCAGTTTGAAATTATTTATAAAATAAATAATAAACATTGATTCTCGATTCTTGTCTATACTGGAATTACCTTTGGACCTGGTATTAGGCTTGAATAAGCCTGGGATACAAAAAGGCTTATCCTAAATTTAAGCTAAATTTAGGCCTAACGTAGTATTGCACCACATTTTACAGAAAAAGTTCAGTTTGAAAATATATTTTGACCTGGAATTAGGTCTAAATTCGCCCCGGGATAACAAAAATGTGGATTATCCTAATTTTAGGAAATAAAGTAGTTAATTTCAACAAACATTTACAGAGACGAGGTCAGTTTCGTATCTGTAAGGAGTGCGAGTTGTTGTGTTTTCTCGTGTTGGATTGTCAATGTACATAGAAAATTGATAATAATAAATAAGTAATAAAGAAAATCCGAATTATTTAAAAACTTTTTAAAATATTTTAAGGAAAAAAAGAGAGGAATAAAACAAATGAAAGAGAATTATTGTTATTTTAAATAAGAACTTAGGAAGATTGTAATAAAATACATGTTATGTTTGCAGAGAAAACTTATTTTGTTATTTTTACACTTATTACATGGCTAAAGATGATGTAAAAGCATGTAAGTCAATAGAACATAAACGTGACCTAACTTGGTACCAAGGGGTGCTAGGGGCTGACTTACTGATTTACTGATTTATTGCTTTAAGGTACGTAAAATATATGTTTTTAATAAAATTTCATAAAATTTTAGTAAAAGTTATTTTAAAACTTGATAGTTATAAAATTTATAAACAAAAAGTATTAACAGTTAATAATAATTTCTTTGTTCAAAGATAATGATTGATTTATTATAGAAGTTTTAAGAAACTTTGAAATAATTTTAGTTATATTTGAATGAGTAATATAAATGTACGTGTTTAATTAAAACATAAAATGTTTTAATAAATTATACGTTATGTGTAAGTAAATCTGCGAGTGTAAGTAATCTGTGTGTGAGTGTAAGTAATCTGTTGTGTGTGTGTGTGTGTCTGTGTGTGTGTTGTGGTGTGTGTAGAGTGGTGTGTGTAAGTGTTAAATGTAAGTGTCTATGGGTAAATGTAAGTGTCATAGTGAATGTGTGTATAAGTGTCATAGTGAATGTGTGTTCTAAATAATAATAACAAAAGGCATGAAGTAAATAACACTAAGTATAATAATAAAAATAAAAATAAAATAATAAAAATAATAAAAATATAAAATAATAAAAAATAAATAAAAATAATAATAAAATAAATAAAAAGTATTAAAACAAAATAAAAAACATAATGTTAATAAATATATGAGTTAAAACAGTTAAAAATATAATTAAAGAAGTTAAAGCAAGAAAGTTGGAAAACAGTAAAGCAGAAAGTTAAAGCAGTAAAGCAGAAAGTTAAAGCAGTAAAGCAGAAAGTTAAAGCAGTAAAGCAGTAAAACAAAAGCATACTAATCCCTTAGGTGTTAGG
>JABUQX010008144.1:27500-35249 GCA_015478945.1 Trachelipus rathkii
AAGATACAAATGGGTGATAGTAACATAGATGTTAGTAGGAATGAACATAGTAGTATTGTAGTGTGTAAAGAAGAAGATGAGGAATCACAACAAGGGAACATTATACAAGACACGAGTCAAGTAAATGACATAGTGTATAATATACGGAATATGTGTGATGAACTGATGGAAGAGATTAACTCGGGAAAGAAATGGAAGTATCAAAATGTAAGTGATGGATTGTACAAGATGTGGAATATGTGTGAGGAATACATTGGGAATTTGAGTGGAAGGAAATGTAGGTATAATAATGTATACTAAGTAGAAATGAGAGTTGTGTGATTAATATGTTTCAGTGTTTGAAGAAATATTAGGGGGATGACAGAGAGAGAAGAGAGTGGTGTGAGATTGATAGCAGACAGTGATGATGTGAACCATCATCATTGCCTGCTGCATGATTTATCTTTTGTTTCAGTTGCAAAGTCTGTTTTTAGATATATAAGATTAATTAATAACATATTAAAATTAAGTAATAAGTAATAATAAATAGAATAAGTAGCATCAGTTTAGAGCGAATACCATTACATATAACAAGTTAGAAGAGTCTTAGAAGTATTCAGAGATTAGAAGAGTGTTAGAAGTATCCAGAGAATATAAGAGTGCCAGATTGATCCAGAGAAAGAGAGAGACATAATTCATCATCATCATAGATCATATCATTTATTGTTTCATCTAATTATTATTATTTCGACGTGACATAAAGATATTAGACGTGATTGGACTTTACTGTTTATACGTGACATCACTAATATACCATTAACCCTTATTATCTATATTCATCTATATAATTTAATTTTATTGGGAACTACATTCTGCTTTGGAACACCAATTGATGTCAAATACCAGGTAACGATTCTATATGTGTGTGTTATTATATTATTGTTAGATAGAATATAGAATATACGACTACTAGGGATAGATAGGATATAACAAATTGCAAAGTCGTTTGAGTAATTGCATTTTAGTTAATCAGTGCGCTACTCTGCTAAGCTGTTCCAAACGCTCATGGGCTGGCGCTTTTAAAGGAAGGGGCAGAAAATAAAACATAGAAAAACCCACCCAATTCCAAGTCTAACGCAAATCTCTCTGGTGAGCACAGACGTGGGCTTTAAAGAGAGGAAGATTAAATATAGTTGGAAAAGCAGGAGGCAAGGAGTTCCACAGAATAGAAGTAGCTGGAAAGAAAGTTGCACCACAAGAAACAAGTCTGGGGTTCTCAATACTCGCGCAAAATTCATGCGAGAGCAAGGCACCTCTTGTGCAACGTGGGCGACGCAGGGTGGTGGAATGCGAGAGGTAAACTTCCCCAAGCATCTGCCGCTGTAGCACCTATAGAAAAGAGATAGCAACTGGACCTGACAACATCTCAAATATACACCTTAAACACTTAGGTAACACCGCACTAACCCATTTAGCACACATATACAACTGTTCCATTAAACAAAATTTTATTCCCTACATCTGGAAAAGAGCAATCATCATTCCAAAACTAAAACCAGGAAAAGACCCCTCAAACCCCTCCTCCTATCCTCCAATCTCCCTGCTATCCACACTATCTAAACTCCTAGAAAAGCTCATACTAAATAATAAAACCACACATCCCCAAACAAACGTTTCAACACGGTTTCCAGCAAAACCACTCAACCACAACTGCTCTCACAAACACCATTCAACCAATAATAAATAGCTTAAATCTCAGGCCCCCACACAAAACACTACTTGTAGCAATCGACATAAACAAAGCCTTTGATACAGTCCCAAGACACAATCTAATCCACAAAATAATACAATCAAACATCCCCACTAATTTAAAGAAATGGTTACCAACTTCCTATCAGGGAGAACAGCCCAAATACAGATCAAGAACAAGAAATCACATGTAGTAAATATCAAAAATGGCTTACCTCAAGGAGCAATCCTGTCCCATACCTTATTCACAGCCGACCTACCAAAACCACAAATACAACAACCTACGCAGATGACATCACCATAACCACCACACACCAGAACCTAAACACAACAATTCTTCTGACTCAACAATACATCAACCAAATTCAAACTTGGCTAACTGACAACAGAATGTCTGCATCACCTAACAAATCATCTATCACACTAATTACAACAGACCGCCAACTTGGCACTACTAACCCCCAAATCTTTTTAAACAACATAGCTATCCCAATAAACAAAACACCCAAAATTCTTGGGGTAACACTGGACACACACCTAACCTTCACAAAACACATTGAAAACATAACAACATCAGCAAATAGGAAACTAAACATACTAAGAACCATAGCTAGCACGGACATTAATAACAATAAACAAATATCCATCACCATCTACAAACAATACATCCGTCCAACACTAAATTACGCGTCACCTATATGGCACCCATTATTAACCAAGGGAAACATGAGAAAACTTCAAACCACCCAAAACAAGGCACTCAGAATTATAACAGGTTGCACAACTACAACTCCACAACAACACTTACATGAAGAAACAAAAACATTACCCATAGATAAACATCTAGAAATGTTATGCTAAAACACAAACACCTTGGCACCCATGCCACACTGCACTTTCCAACCCTACTAACCACAGGTTAAAACAAACTCTCATCTTCCCCAGCCTTAATTATACAAACAATCCCTAAACAACATCAAGGCACCCACAGGGAACACCCTCTTTACAACAAATACCGGTACAAAAAACATAACTGAAATTATTAAAAAACCAACAACAAACATACTAAATGAAACATCCACCAGAACTATTGCATCTGAATTGACTCTCTTTCTGTACAGTCAATCATCTTCAGCCAAACTAAAGAATGCGGCCACACCCAAATTCTTACAATATTACAAATTACAGGTTTAAACTTAACCAAATTTAAGCGATCTTTGGAGGAGGCCGACTGCGGCGGCGGGGTATCTTAGCGAGGTGTGGCAACTCTGAAGGGAGGGTGGCCAGAGGGGGCGAGAAAGTAAAATATTATATATAATATAATATATTATATATATATATATATATAATATATATATATATATATATATATATTATATATATATTATATATATTTATATATATTAATATATATATAATATATATATATATATATATATATATTATATATATTATATAATATATATATATATATATATATTATAGCAGTGCAAAAGAAGTATGTGATTGTGCTAAAGTAGGAAGTAAGAAATGTTGACAGTGAGTGGTGGAATGAACGTAATGCAAGCGGTTAAAAGTAAAAAAAGAAGCGTGGTTGAATGTACTAAAAGCAAATGATGAAGTTTCAAAAGAAATATTTTTGTAATTATATAAGGAGGAAAAAAGAAATACAAAAGGTGCATACGTAGGAGAAAAAAGAGGTAAAACAGGTTTGGAAGGAGGATGAATGGGGACTTAGAAGGGAAAAGGAAGCCTCTGGAAAGGAAGCGCGAAAGGTTAAGAATGAGAATAAAGGAAACCTGCTCAGAATTGAATAGGGATGGTGCTTTTGTAAACTGATGAAATGGTTGTGAGGGGAGTGTGGAAAGAACACTTCGAAAACTTGTATAATATTGATAGTAATGAAGGTGATAGTAAATGTGTGTGGGTTGATGGTGCAAGAAAGAATAGGTATTTTTGGGGATGAGGTTATTTGCAAGGAGGAGGTAATGGGTAGAGTGGAGAAAGTTGAAGAATGGAAAATCTGCAGGTATAAGATGAAATTACTGGTGAAATGATCAAGAAACAGAACGGAGGCCTAGATGGTGTATTGATAGGATCTAGATAGTTGTGTAATAAAGCGTTTATGGAGGGTATAGTTCCGAGGGATTGGAGGAAGTCAGTAATAGTACCTTTTTATAAGGGTAAGGGGATAAAGGGAACTGTAGAAATTATAGGGATTAGTTTATTGAGTGTTGTAGGGAAGATAATATGCTGGTATTTTCGAAAGAGTGCGCTGAGTGACTGAAGGACTGATTGGTGATAACAAGGTGCGTTTAGGAGTGGTAGAGGATTGTTGTGGATGAAATCTTTACATTGAAATATGATTGAAGAAATGAGGGAGAAGAGAATAAATTTAATTTAGGTTTTATGGATTTGCAACAGGCGTATGATAGGGTTAATAGTGAAGCTCTATGGCAGGTGTTAAGATATATGGTGTTGGTGGTAGGCTTCTGAAATGGAATCAAAAGTATGCATGACGATGGTGAGGCGTGTGTAAGAATAAATGGTGTCAAAAGTGATTGGTTTAGTATTAATAGCGGAGTGAGGCAGGGTTGTGTTATGTCTCCTTGGTTATTCAATTTGTATAATGGATGGGTTATGAAAGAATTAGAGATGGGTGGCAGGAAGGAAATGGTGTTAGATGATGGAGAATGGAGATGAGTGGAGAGTGCCTACCTATTAAATGCGGATGATTTGGTTTTGTTGTTGGCGAATCTGAAGAGAGTTTGAGAGGATTGGTAGAGAAGATTTGGCAGGGTGGTGTAAAAGGAGGGGTTTTGAAAGTAAACGTAGATTTAAGAGTTAAGGTTATGGTTGTGGAGTGGAGGACAGTCTCAGTTTGAAGTTATTTAGATGGTGAGCAGCTGAACAAGTGTCTGAGTTAAATATTTAGGGTATATGTTGGATGAAAAGGGACAGATGATGCAGAGTGTAGTAGGAAAGTTTGAATAACAGGAAGGTGGCTGGTGCAATTAATCGTTGGTGAATGTGATGTAAAGGGACTAAGTCCTTAGTGCGCTAGGGTCTTACATGAGGGTATGTGGTTACCTGTGTTAATGTATAGTAGTGAGACTATGGTCCTGGAATAAAGAGTATAGATCTAAAGTTTAATGTGTTCAGATGGACAATCTTAGGGGCGTGCTAGGTTTGAGAAGAGAATTAATAAAATGAGGAATAAACGTATTAGAGAATTGTGTGGTGTGAAGTAAGTGGTAAACGAGAGAATAAATGAAGTATGTTTGAGATGGTTTGGTCATGTGGATGGATGAATGAATAGTCGGTTGTTAAGCGGATGTATAGTGGCGAGTGTTCTGGGAACTGACAGCTGGGAAGACCGAAGAAAAAGTGGATTGAGTCAGTAAACGAGTGTCTGAGGAGAGAAATGGTTGAGTTTGGCAGAGGCGAGAATAAAGGTGCCTAAATAAGAGAGAATGGCGGGTTTTTGGTGAGGGGGTATGGTTTGTGGCGCCACCTGGGCAGGGATGACCTTACATTGACATTTACCATAGTGGGGGTCCGTTGCGGTCCCGTGAAGCTCTAGGGTGGATTTTTCTGATTGTCGACGAGTTCTTACTAATTAATTGTACAGAGGGGGCGGTAGGTCTGGCTTTCTTTCGACTTTGTCATATTCTTCTACTGCTTTTTCTTTTCCGATGCATGTACGCACTTTACACCCGCAGACTTTGTAAACTCGACTTATGTTGAAAATCGAACAAAGAAATAGAAGAAGAAGAATTTATATATATAATATATATATATATATATATATATTATATTATATATTATATATATATATATATATATATATATATATATATATATATATATATATAATATATATATATATATATATTATATATTATATATATGGTATATATATATATATATATATAATATATTTATAATATATATATATATATATATTATATATATATACAGGGTGTTTTTACGAAATAGGGGGACAAATTTGGAGAATATTATTATTTGTACCATTACAAGCGTTTTGTCTTAAATTAAAGTTACCTGTAAAGTTCTTCATTAAGTAGGTAAATGAGGGAAGGTGCAAGATGGATGATGTGAATATTGGTGTTTATGTTCCGTAGATGTGACGAGTTGACTACGGAAACTCTGCAACGTAAAGTAGTAACCTATAGAACAGGGTATTGCTGTCTCTAATATTGGACACTGCTATAGGTTGCTTGATAGGTACCACCTTATTATAGAGTAGGATGAATAATACTATGGGGAAGGGGAGGGATATTAGTTGATAGTTTCAAGCAATATTTTACTCGGAAACGGAATACAAGCATACAATTAATACAAATAATATGGCGAAATCATAATAATACTCTAATATTACTAATAACATATTATGGCTTAATAAACAATAATTATTTGATAAGTAATATTACTATGATGATAGTAATAATACGAAGGAATAATAATACGTATAATATTATAAATAATAATATAATATAATATAATATATAATAATAATAATAATAATAATAATATAAAATATAAAATAATAATAATAATATATAATAATAATAATAATAATAATAATAATAATATAAGTATGATAAATAATAAAAATAATAATAACATAATAAATGATAAATAATAATAATATAATAATATATATATAATAATAATAATAATAATAATAATATATAATAATAATAATATAATAATAATAATGATACTAAATAATAATAATAATGATCTAATAAATAAATAATAAGAATAATAATAATAATAAATACTTAATATATAAAATAATAATGATAATATATAATAATAAATAATATAATATATATAATATTAACCACATCACGGCACATAAACGATCCATATTCACATCATACATCGTTGCACCTTCCTACTTTCATTTACCTACTAATGAGGAATTCGGACTTTATTTAAGACAAAACACTTGAGGTAAGATAAATCTCACACAAATTTGTCACTATTTTCGTACACGTTTCCCCTGTATATATATAATTAATATATTATTATATATATTAGTATATATATATATATATATATTAAATATATATAAAAGAAAATTTTTTACTCTCCTGCTGAGTTTGACCACTTGAGCTGTCGCTGTTGGTATAGAAGTGTTTGACCACTGCCATGATGAGCTCAACAGTGAGGGCTCGGGTTCGAAACACAGCAGGAGAGAGCAAAGGTTTCTTCATACATTTGAACTGTGAGTGTGTTAGACAGTTATAAATTTGATATATTATACCGTAGTATATATATATATATATATATATATATATATATATATATATTTATACTATAATATATATATTATATATATATATATATATATTATTATATACGTATATATATATATATATTATAATATATATATATATATATTGGGTTTCAGGTGCTCCATGGCATTGTAAGATGAATGATACATGAGAGAATGGGTTTGGGGTCTGGGTTATATTCAACGTTTGGTAATACTTGGAGCCTGGAGGGCTGATGTCTGATCAATCGAGTGTAGTAAGCATACAGCCTGGAGCAGCATCTGTTCCTTTACACAGATCTCTGTAGTAGTGGGGCATCCCATGGTCAATGTTTCTGGTGTTGGTGTTAAGGGAATTTGGTTTAGTGTACAGTAGTTATATGTTTATACAGAGTGAATAATTGTTTAAAATGAATGTGAGTAGTTAGGATGATGGATTGTTTTTGCTAAAGCGGCCAGTGTGTGAGTAAGGAAAGATGAATGATATGGATGGTCTGGGCAGGTTCTATTTTAGATTGAGCACAAAGATAACAAGATATTCTTCATCAGATTTTTTATTTTTTTTTATTTCCATTGAAAGTAAGGTGGTTGGTTAAATAGGAGACAGCCTGTGACTAAGTGCCAGAAAGCATTTTTAGGGCCCTTATTTCCCAATTGCTTTGAGAGGTCTTGTTTTTGTGGGTGGGAAATGTAAGGTTGTCATATGTGCTTAATGA
>JABUQX010008145.1:0-2500 GCA_015478945.1 Trachelipus rathkii
AGCATACCTTTCGCTGTGATCCTGGGTATGATAATTAATCAAATGTGGGTGATAAATTTTTTGCCGCGGCACGCGTGACATCTAAATGTTACTATGTTTAGAGTGTAAGATTAACGTTAATAGTTAGAGTTATGCTTTCGAAAAAAAATAGATTAGGGTTACGTTTTGCATACCCATTTAGTTGCTTTACTGGTTACAGTTGTGGAACTTTTTTGTTAGATGGTTAACAGTATGATTCTTGATCTAGAGTTGTTATGTTTGTCTTTGGGCCATTATTTTCTTAGTTTATAGAGGATGCTAGTTAGCTTTTATTCAATGTGAAAAAGACTTGTACGTTGACCATATATTGATTGATCTTTGTATAAAGAACTTGAATTTGTAAGTTTATCCAAAAATGATACTCAAAAAGTGGACTTGAATCAATATGATCAAGAATCAATAGTCACACCTGGTCAGTGAGGGTTGGGCCGGATGGGTCCGGTTGGATGGTGAGTATTGATTTGAGTTGATTGAACTCGCTTAGCGGTTATGATAAAACATGAAAATTTTAGTAAAAATTTGACCTTAATCAATAGCATCAATAGATCACAACTGGACAGGAGGTGACCAGGAAGCTAGATTGGATAGTGGTTTGAATTAGTGATTTACTGCTTTAGGCTATGTTAAAAACGTAAATTTTCTAAGTTTAAACAAAAAAGTGTAAGAAAATTTTTTTTTATTATTCTTTTTAATTTTTTTTTTTTTTTTTTTTTTTTTTTTTTTTTTTTCTTGATAGTTCTGAAACCATTATTTTCGAATTCTACAGATCCCAATAACATATATAAGCACACTGGTAATTTCGCTGTTATACGGACTAGGTTTATAACTCCAAGCACAGCAGTTGGCTCCAGCACCGGCTGCGGAGCCACTCCTTGAATTCCAATACTAACTCATTCTAGAAATAACTCAACTCTGGGATCAACTCACCCAAATTTCAGCCTTACTACGGAACAATTTAATTTTTATGGGGGTTGATGGAGCCCCCTTTGGGGAGGGTCCCTCGGATGCAACTTCATCTACGACGAGGTTACGTATATCCCCAAACGGTAACCAAGTTTTGACAGAGATACCATGTCTCAAACTCTAGCCAGAGCGTGGAGCGAAACGGAGGCAAAGCGGTGCCGGTGCGGTTGCGTCGGTGCGTGCAAGGTTTCTTTTGCGCGGTGTCACGGATGGTTTGCGCGCAACGGCGTGCGAGGGTCTGCCCGGGATGTATTTGGACGAGCTTATTTGTGTTCATTCATGATTTGTTTGTTAGTGCGGACTCGGAGTTATCGCGTGACAGGAGGACGCAGAACAGGGTTGTGGTTTATAAAAAAAAAAACAACTAAGAAAGTGAACCCCTTCGGGGATCACTTCTTCGACTAATAATAATAATAATTTTGTCTTGTGTATGCGCACGCGCGCTTCAGTCTGTGTCTTCGGTCAAACAAGGACCTTCGCGTCGTCGACCTCCAAATGGTTTTCGTCCCGGCGACGAAGGTTAGTCAAGTGTGTTCTACGAGTCCCTCCACCGACTCTTCATAATATCTCGCGAGCTCGATGCTTATTACTAACCGGTGCCTCGCGGTGGCTCAGCCCTGTATACTTTACCGCGACCTCTCAACACGTTCTGTATGACGCCATGTCTACCAACACTTAATAGGTATATCGCGGACCTATCGCTGCTCGCACTCTCAATTTACTAAATTTATCTCGGTCTCCATTCACTCCCCTTGCTGCTGCATCGTGATGCACCCAGTCACATATCCTTCCATCTCACATAATAGAAAAGTATCTCTATCGAATATCTTGGGCCTCTTGATAGTTGAAGTTTGAAGCAGGAGCGTAGACCGTGGCAGATCTACCAACGTTGAAAAGTTCCTCGCCCACTCTCCTACAAAGCCACGCGCCCTCCGCTGGCCCTGGCCGTACCGTCCACCTGCACTCTCTCACTTCAGTTACGACAAGATCTAGAATCCGTACGAGCATTACTAGCGTAAAGATAAGTAGTAGTTGGTCGCCAACCCAACTACAACTGTTTCTTTAGTCGACCTCCTACTACATGAAGAACATATGTTGTGGAAATTCTTTCACCTACACACACAGGGATGCATAAAAAAGTGTTGTCTATAATAGTGTTTTATGGTGTGTGTGATAATGGAGAGTCTACTCCAGTGTAAGAAGAATGTGGATATGAGCATAAAAGGGGCGAACCATTGAATAATAATAATAATAATAATAATAATAATAATAAATGGCGAGCTATGGAGCTTCAATACTGAAATTAATTAAATCAAAGAAGGAATCAGTTCTTATGCTATATTTTTAAAATAAAATAAGCATGTGTTAAAAATTTATATATAAATCAAACAATTCAAACTGGTATAGATATATGAATAATTAATGTTTTAACAGATCAAAGTATCAAAAATTATAATGCTAAATTTCTGCATTTCAAGGGCGACCCAGAAAACTACCC
>JABUQX010008145.1:7500-12500 GCA_015478945.1 Trachelipus rathkii
ATTCAAAACCTCTGCGACAAACTGCGGAGGGCTGATAGAGCAAACAATAAGAAACATTTATTTGTTAAATAAGTATTTGTATGACGCTTAGTTTCAAAGTTGACGGACTATGTAAGAGAAACCAATGATTGTTGTTTGACGTGTAGTTATCGTAACCGGATAGATGTTTTGGATTTATGTTAGAATAGTGTTGCGGCGCAATCTGTTTACTTAAGGTGAATAGAAGTAACAATAAGGATATTTTTAAGCAACGTACCGTATGTGTTTTGACGCGAAAGCAAAACATGGTAGGCATTGTATGAAATATTTTATTTGGGAAAATATACAGGAGTGTTCAAGTTTTGCACTGTACCTGATTATTCGTTAACCGCCGTGCCATTGCTGTCGGACTCTACCGAACATGCCCTCACTGTGTTGATTTGAATCAAACGCAGTGAATATCGCTGAATCAATTCCTCTCTTGTGTTGACTGGGAAGTTAATCTAAACAACCTCTTACATGCAAAGAAAACCAATTAGGGCTTTGACAAGGTCGGGCGATCTTGCGGGCCACTAACAGGTCCCCACCCCTTCTCTATCATTTAGTACCAGTGTAGAACTCTGTTCAGATGACGCCCGTACTTTGGTGGCTGAAGTCCGCTAGAGCGCCATACATGTTGATAACATTGTGTCAAGGTCTAGAGAGTAATTCTGTGTTGGAACACTTATCCGGATACAATAGAGATGCGCTCTTCTTCCATTTACCGTTCGCCGCACCGTACACATTAATTCATGTCGGTTAATCGGAGAATAGTAGTGATCCACTCGTAATCGATGACCTACACTACAACTGCAATCAACGCATGAACTTGGAGTTTAACGGTATTGCCACGTGTTCGAAAGGACGTTTAAGCGTACAAACATTTACGCCGCAAAACACATTAATTGAGCTAACCTAACATCGTGATCGTACTTACATGCGACGGGTCAACAACATAAACTAGTGTACCTTCAATCGTCGCGTAACTTGAAACGAGGTCATACAAATGTCTATTTCAAAATAAATTCTATATCCGTTATGCTCTATCACCTCGAGTTTGTTCGCCGAGTTTGAATCACCTCCAATAATATATATAGTTATACATATATATAATAATAATATTATGTTTATATAGTATATTCTATGAAATTTAACTCTACTAGATAATATATATAGCTATATATATATATAGTATATATATATATATAATATTATAATCGTCGCCTTGAAAAGAAAAAACATTTAGTATGGGGATTGATATCCGTCGTCAAAGTTGAATAACGGACAGGTAGTGACACCATTTAATCGGTAAAAACATTAGTTTGAAATTCCATGGTACACTCATTATGATGTGACGTATTCAGATGGCCGCTACTTCACTATTAAACAAAATCCTATCTCGTCGATATCTAGCCCGAATTTCAAATTTTCAATGCCTATTCAAGTCGTATATAAAGCTGTTGGAAAGAAATTTCTAGGAAAGTATTCAGAAGAACAACTTTTTGGATGATACTCGTTTTAAGTTATAAAAGTGATTGTTTTAGCCCCTATTTTGACGATTTTTGCCCTGTATGTAATATTTAGGAATCGTATTTAATGCTATTAGTTTTACTACTGGTACTATACTTTTGAGTATGTACGGTTTTATTAATTTCATTTCTTTTGTTTCAGGATGAAATTTTGTCGTATAAAGCAGCCAGTTATAATGGAACTGGTACTACATTTTCAGATGCCACCATCCAAGATTAAACGGAGCAATAGTACTGACTACAGTCTCTTTGTGTTGTCAAAAAAAGGAAAATGAATCACTTGTCGTTGAATCGAAATCCTCAAAGCAACTTCTAGAATCTTGCCAAAGAAGTAAGTTCGGAGACAAAGAATTTGAATGTTCATATAGACGAACTGACATATAAAAATGGTCGTTGGGATCTATTTTGTTATAAATGGTGCACTCACGAGGTGCAACTAGCATGATTGAAAGCCAACTATGAAAAGAGACAAGAAGCAAGTAACATCATAAATGAACCTTCTACAATTAACACAAGAACACCATTCACAAGATCGTGCGGTGAACGAGCATAAAAAGATGCATGTTTTTTTCTGTAACGAAGCAGACTCCAGAGGGCATCAATTGTTCACAGTTTCGACCAGTAACGCTGGCGCAAAACTATGCGAAGCTGTAGACCATAGCAATAATAATCAATGGAAAGTTAAATTATCAGCGTGTATAGACCCAAGGGATGCACATCCGTATGACATTCCCTGTCACAAAGAAAACTATGCAAAGAATGTTGTAAATGTTTATCGCAAGAAACATCAATGTTAAATTCTAGACAATGAAGCTAGTATAATAGATAGTGTATGTAAAGTCGATTTCATCAATTTTTTTTCAGAGGCTTTAAAAGACGGAAAGGTGGTTTCCATTGCAGAAGTCGAAGATGTGTACAAAAAATATGTGCAGCAAACAGGATGGAAAATGAACATGTTATGAACAGAAGGAAGCACTGAAACCAACATTCCGAATGTTGCGAAAATTCATGAGAATGGTTGATTGTTTGTTACTGTTCTTGAGATCTTGCAGGGCTGCTAATTGGGATCTGCATCTTTCTGCACTAGAAGATTTCGTAAAATACTTCTTTGCAATAGATTTAACAAACTATTTTGGAATGACCTCTTGGCACCTTGATGATATGAGAAGTTTGAAAGAATCATATCCAGATATTTGGCATGAATTCCAAAAGGGCAGTTGGGTAGTAAATAAGTATAAAATACTATTTTGTGCTCTAGCTTGTGATGAGGCACTAGAACATAAAAGCAGAGCAACGAAAGTTGTGGGAGGAGAGGACTGGTTGGAATAACACAGCAACCGAATGCTTTTGCTCACCTTTTCTTAACAGCACCTGAGCTCCAAAGGGTATCACAAGAAACACTGAGTATGTGTGTTAGTTCATTCAAACCGAAAGCTAGAAAGCACCATTTAAATAATGAAACTGCTGCTAAAGCCCAAGATAAAGGTATTTCCATCCTATATAATAGCTAAAGGTAAGCTAATTCATATCTCAAAGTCTGTTGTGGAACTCGCTGCAAAAAACTCCTTACCATCTGTTCAAACTCGCTAAGCAAATAGCTGTGTTGCAATCGTGGATTGAACGGGAGAATTGCTGGCTCTCGATAAAACCATTGTAGTGAAAACTTATGAAGGTGTTGCTGATGTGTTCACTCAAAAAATCCAAAGGAAATACTGGAAGTATGATGAACTTCATATTGTTTTCGACACGTACTTAGAGAAATCAATCGAGAATCTTACTAGAGGTAAGAGGCTCCATGAAGGTGTAGCAACACAGTACAAAATATGTGACACCACTGACATTTCAAAGATAAATATGAAAAAGCTATTGTCACACACACGTACCAAAGATGAATTAACCACCTACCTTGCACACAAAATACAATGTCATGCCAAGAAAGCAGCAAAGAAATGTGTTGTTTCGTGGCGTAGGGAAGTTTCTGCGACTCATTGCTCTCCTAGTGAGACGCTATCTAAGACTTCCGGAACACACATTCTTTGTGCCAACATCAGGCGAGGCAATGTCAGTACAAAATATATTTGTATCATTCGGAGCACTAAAAACTTCAGCATTGCCCGGATTTCACGCATTATCAGATTGTGACTGCACCGTAAGTTTGTTTGAGAAATTAAACTTATCATATTGGAAATCGTTTATTTCAGCGAGTAAGGAAGAACTTATTGCCTTGAAGAAGCTTGGTACCAGTTACTCAGTACCTGATGATATTGTGTATCAGCTGGAAGTATTTATTTGCCGGGTTTATCAGGCACACACCTCAACAACATCACTTGCAGAATTACGGTGATCAATGTTCACGGCCAAGCAAGCCCTTAGAGATATTACCTCCCACTAGGGCCTCCCTTATACCTCCACTTAAGAGAGCTAACTTTCAACCACTGTGTGGTCAAAAGATGATGAACCAAATCCGGCCATCTCTAATCCAATTGGATACGCCTGGTGTGTGGAAGAAGGAGTGCTAACCACGTGCCCCGGAGTCCCTTCTGAAACTGATTAAAATGTTCATGTGTGAAGAACCGATGTTCATAACCTTGAAAATGTTTAGTAAACAATGTACACTTGCCAGAAATGTGTAGTCGCAATGCCGACAACTCAACTTGCGAGTGATAATTTGAATCCACTTGATTACACCGATGGAGATTATAATGAAGCTGATCCTGCCAATTTATAATCTTCCTATTGTGTATTTATGTACATGTAATACTTGAATTTGTTAAAACATCATTTCTAAAGTAATATAAAGTAATGCAATATGAAGCATATTTTCTTATAATGTAATTAAAGTTATTTTGATATAAAAATAAGTTATATATCTTTTTATCTTAAATCCAAGTAGTAATCAAAATATTGGTTTTCGCAATACTTGCTGAGGACGTTTTATTTAGCTCTTAACAGTACCTTCCCAACAGGCGAAAATAAATTAAAATCGATTAGATAGCAACCGAGATAAGGCAATTTGTTTATAATAAAATGGCGACCATCTTGGATGACGTCACCACATAAATACGCAACACCTGTGAGGGTGTCACCTTGAAAATTACTGAAGTACATAATTTTTCAGAATAAATGACACCACTGGTACCTTCCCTTCACTAACTTTGCCACGGGCAGCCGTTTTTTTTCCCAGTGTGCTCCCGGACTATCAATGAGATACGTTAACAACACAACATCTCTATACCGTTTCAGTCTGTAAGCTGCATTTACAGCTTCGTTTCGTAATTTACTGATGATGAATTTTTGTTAAAATTAAAAAAAAAATAAATTTCGCAATTTCATTAGTAAATACGTAATATTATATTTTTACTATAACAAGGCTATATAAAAATTGGAAATATTCACATACTGTATATATATATATATATATATATATATATATATATATATATATATATATAT
>JABUQX010008145.1:22500-25000 GCA_015478945.1 Trachelipus rathkii
ATATATATGTAGGCTATATATATATATATATATATATATAATATATAACTATATATATATAACTGCCTATATATATGTATATATATGTATATGTTATAATAATAACATATATATATATATAACATATATATATATGCTAATATAATAACATATATATATATATTATATATATATATAATATATATATATGAATATATATAATATATATATTCTTAATAATAATATATATATATATATATATATATATATGTATATATATATATATATATATATATATATATATATATAATATATATATATATATATATATATAATATATAACTATATATATATCCCTTTTAGTTCATGTACTTCGAACGTTAAACTATCTTATCATGTATTAGTGGGCGTGTCTCATTTTGTATTTGTTTTATTCAATGTTGTCCTTATATTAATCTTTTTTTTTCATCTTTTAATTTTTCATATATTATTTTTCATTTTTTGTTTTTAATTTTTTGTTATTCTTTTTATGGTTAAGAACTGAGGAACGAACGTTTGAAGATAAAAATATTTGGAGAACGTTCGTCTTGACTTTCATCATTAAAATTAGGTTTCCTAAAAAACAAACCATTTTGTGTATATATATATATATATATATATACACACCTACTACTATATATATATATATGCTATATATATATATATATATATCTTTCTCATCTTTATATCTTTCTGTAAAATCAATATTTTATTTCTGTTTGTTGCTAATATTGTTAGATACGTGTTTCGTGGCTAAACACATTTGAAAATGACCAAGTTATAAAAACTTGACTATGAAGACTTTATTTTACAAAGATATATTGAAGATGGAATGAAACCAAACTCTAGGGACATAACCTTTAGATGAGATCTTTATGCGCTCCACTATGGGTGGGACAATCTGGGAGGAGACCATATATGGAACAGAAACTATGAGAATCATTGGATTGGCATAAAAATTAGGTTGATGGTTTAAAATCAGTAAATAGATTTTGAAGACAGTTGAAATGCAGATCATGATAATCGATACATCTTGATTTGTATTTACGATTTAAATTTTAGTTTGGCTTACTAATATATAGGCGACAGTTAGGGTCAAAGTTTTGAATGGATATAGTTAAAGAAGGTTTAGTTGATTTTCTCAAAAATTTGATTACTACACTTATATATATATATATATATATATATATATATATATAATATATATATATATATATACTATATATATATATATATATATATATATATATATATATATATATATATATATATATATATATATATATATATATATATATATTTAATATATTTATGTATATATATTATATATTTTATCATCATCATCATCATCATCATCATCACACACCTTCTCTCCCTAAGACTGGGGGTAAGGTGCGATACATGCATTGGAAACAGAAAAGTAGTAGAAGAATATGACGCAAGTCGAAAGGAAAGCCCAGCCTTACCGCCCCTTTATACCTTTTAGTGAGAACTCGTAGCAGTCAGAAAAATCCACCCAATAGCTTCACGGAACCGCGACGGACCTCACTATGGCATCTCGTCAATCTAGGTAGCCTTCATCCCTTGGCTTAGGTTGGCCACAACCATACCTCCTCACAAAACCCCGCCATTCACTCCTATTATTCACCTTTCTTCTCGCCTCTGCCAAACTCATATTCCTCTCCTCCAGGCATTCTTTTACTGATTCAATTAACTTTTTCTTCGGTCTCCCAGCCGGTCGATTCACAACATACTCACCACAATACATCCGCTTAACCAACCGACTGTCATCCTTCCTTTTCCACATGATCAAACCATCTAAATGTACTTTCCTTTATTCTCTCATTTTCTCCTTTCTTCACACCACACAACTCATTATTGCGTTCGTTCCTCATTTTATCATTTCTTCTCACACCTAACACACCCCTAAGATTGTCCATCTGAAAACATTGTACTTTAAATCTATACCTTCTATTCCAGACCATAGTTTCACTACTATACAATAACAGGTAACAGCATACCCTCATATAAGACCCTAGCGCACTCAAGAGTTAGTTCCCTTACATCCACCAAGGATTTAATTGGACCAGCCACCTTCCTACTATTCACAACTTCCCTACTACGCTCTGCATCATCCTTTTCCTTTTCATCCAACGTATATCCTAAACATTTAAACTCAGACGAAATCATACGCATATAATAGGTAGAGCACCCTCCACTCTCTTCCATTCTCCATCATTCTAACACCTTTCCCTGCCACCCCCACCTCTAATTCTTTCATAACCCCATCCATATACAAATTGAATAACCAAGGAGACATAACACATTCCTGCCTCATTCCGATATTATTATTAAATTAATCACTTCCAACTTCATTTATTATTACCCATGCTTCACTATCATCATACATACTTTTAATTCCATTCAGAAGCCTACGACCAACACCATACATCACTAGCACCTGCCATAGAGCTTCCCAATT
>JABUQX010008145.1:37500-42500 GCA_015478945.1 Trachelipus rathkii
TAAACCGAACAATAAAAATTAAAAGGAAAATTGCTTAATCACTTTAAATTTAAAATTAGAAAAAATAAAAGACTACTTTATAATAATAGATCTTCCAACCCAGATCAAACTAAGGCAAAGAAGCCAGTTTTTATCACTTTTTTATTCATTTCCAGTATCTATGCAAGAAATATTAATTTTTTTTCAGTATTATGGTAGGCCCAAACCAAAGCGAGTGGGAATTGTTGCAGAACTAGTTAATTAGTTAATTAACTATTAGTCGATCTCTTCCGAGTTTGCATTCGCTCTATCGTCAAACGCTTTGATTTGGAGTTATAATGGAGTTATAGGTAAAATTGTTAGTTCCTAAACTCAATCTTTTATCACTTACCCACTTAAAAATTTGGACAATATAAGCTAAGTGACACTGTACTTGGTTCGATCAAAAATGACACAGTACTTGTAGTTCGTCTCAAAGACAGAGATAAAGTAGCTCTAAACTTTATATTCTAAGACTGCCGTTGTTTTTTCTTCAAATTAATCCGATGCTGGTTGTAAATATTACTAAAATGCCTTTTTTTGAATAAAAATCGCGGATGTGAAGCTCACCTCTGCTCTACTACTACCCAATTCGGAATCGTAAGCTAATTATCAATTATTAAATGTAATTAATATAATATTAAATTATCAAATGTGTATATTTTAATTTGTATAAATAATAATTATAGTATTTAAATATCTAATATTTTTATATATATGTATATTTTTAATAAATAATAACTTACATAATATGTATATTTATTACTATTATTATATAATATATCTATATATACATAACTAATATATATTTTTAGATATATATTATAATATATAATGAATATTGTACATTAAATAATGCGTTATAATACGATAATCTTGAGAAAAATACTATTTTATCTAAAAAAACAATTAGATAAATAATTATTAAATAATATAGGTTGTTATTTAATTAACAATAACTGTAATATATTATTAAGATTAACACATATATGTTTGATATTAATAATAACCCAAAGAAACCTAAAATATCCTATAATTTATCTTTAGAAATATATCTTAATAATATTATATATAATTATATGATATACTTTATATATAAGTCTTGTATCATAACTAGTTCATAACTTGAGAGCAAATGTTGTTAAACAAGATCCTTCATAATATTTCAGAATAGTAAATTTAATCGTAAATTAAATACTTTAGTAAAAAGTTTAAATTGAATAGAAAAGCAACAATGAAAACATTAAGTTAAGTAAATATTATTACTTATCTTCTTACTATCTTTTTTATTAGTATTATTATTATTATAATTAATAAATTCAATTAATTATTTCTTTATTATTGATTTATATATAATATATTAGTTATAATAATAATATGTAATATAATTTAAATATAAATATAATATAATAATTATAATTCATCAATAATAATAAATAATAATATAATAATAATAATAATAATGAAATAATAATAAAGAAAAAGAATACAACGAATAATTTTTAGATTATACATTATGATAAAATTAAATATAAGTAAAATGCAAAATCTATAATATAATTAGAATTGAAATGTAACTTATATAGAAACGGTAAAAAGAAATAAATTAATTAATAAATAAATATATATTATATGTATATAAATTAATTAATAATATACAAATATAAAAAATATATTTAAAGTGAATTCATAATTTAAATATTTTCATATATATAATATTTATTAATATATTTTAATAATTATAATAAATTTATTAATTAATAATTATATTACATTATATTAATTAAAATGTATTATTAAATTATATCATTAAATAATTATTAGATTATTATAAATGTATATCTTCAATTTATTAATAATAATTAATTTAAATATAATTATATAACAGGTAAATTTAGATTACAACTATTTTTTTTATTTTAGACATTAATATCCTATATATAGTTCATACCATATTATGTCAATAAATTAATTTTATTAAATAATTAAATAATATTTTAATCATAATAATTATATAATTTAAAATAACATTAAATATAATATAATAATAAATTATTATAATATAATAATATAATTAATAATTATATATTTAAAATAACTAATGTAATAATAATAATATATAAAATAATAATAATGAATTTTCAATTGATATTATAATTATTTATAAATTATAATATATAACAATAACATATATAGTAATGTTTGTAGAATAATTTAATGCAGAATTATTTAAGGATTAATTTTAAATATTTATGTTTTATAATAAATAATTCTTATTATTATTATTAATAAATAATAATCTAACAATATAATTCAAATAATTATCATATTATAAATATATCGTTTGCTTCCCAATAATTTTCAAGGCAATATCTTCACGCTCGACTGTCTATCTCTACTTACTATTTTTATCAATCTATACAACTCAATCAAATTTCAATTTCTCCATACACACAAAAAATTAGAGAAAATTTTTTGGTTATTTATTTATATAAAAACACTCTAATTTATCATACTACATCTAACATACATACTCAACAGCAACAATCTATCAATCAACTAACAACAACAACAACAAACAACAATCAACAACAAAAACTTAAACACACAATAATAATAATTTTTATTATAATAATTATATGTTTTAAGGATAATTAAAGATTTATGATTAATTAATTTTAAGTTAATAGAGTAATAACATTTAATTTAGATAATTAAATATAGTTATGATGTTTATTAATTAAAATAAAATAATTCATATAATACTTAATAAATTAAATCATGAATTATAAAATTAAAAGGTAATAAAATATAATAGCCATAGTCATAGTATAAAAATCATAATAATAATTAATATGAATAATAATATAATTAAAATAATGAATAATCAATAACAATATAATAATTAAATAATAACTGATAATAATAATGATCTATTAATAATAATTAATTATATACATATTGTTAATATTACTAAATAATAATTAATAATAATAATATAATAAGACACATATATAATAATATAGATATAGATTTGAAAAATATTACATAACTAATCATTTTCCTGTTAGGCTTAGAATATATATATTTTATTATATATATAGAATGTTATATTATTATATTATATTTAATTAAAATTATTGTATTTAATTTAATTCTTCTAATAATTTACTTATTTAATATTTATACATTATTATGATTTAATTATAAATTTAATATTTTCTTAATTAATTTTATATTACATTTGAAATAATGATAATACGTATTTGAAAATTACATATGAATATTTTGAGGATAGTTTTTGTTATGTAAGTCAAATTATTAATATATATGATAGTTATATCGGAACTTCATTATGCTAATACCTACACATTTCCAATCTCAATATAAAAAAAGAGTTTTTGTATATAATATATATCATATGAATTTATAAAATGATTTAATTAATATTAGAAAATCAGATAAAAAAAAAAACTAGCTTTATATAGTAGACCCTTATTTAGTAGTTAGTGAAGATATATAATATTTTTATTGTAGTGATGTATACCCACAATCATATATAGCTAAATATATACATTCTATTTATATTTAGATATATTATTTCAATATTGTTTGTAGCACTAAAACATATATTTATATTTAGAACTAAATATTTTATATTTACATCTCAAATGGAAATATTGTTATTTTTAAAATAATATATTTTTTTAAACAGCTCTGAATAGTTATTATTAAGTGTTATTGATAAATATCAGAAATAATTTTCATTACTACTACTACTACCACCTATTGATCTTTCTTCCATAAATACTTTAATATTATAATACGTTTCAGATCTCAAACTATAATGCAGAATATATGTAATGATATTTGGTTGAAAGTATTGATATAAGAAAAAACAAAGATTTCTTAAAAGTTTTTTGAATGATTTTTTCATTCAATTCAGGGAAATAATAATTAATATGCTCCTACCTAATAAACGCTAAATATATAATTTGATAAAGTTTATTTTAGCCCTAGGAAAAGTGAATAATAAAATCATGGGTTTTATCACAACAACCACGTATATCTAGAACTAAAGAAGCCTGACCCGATTGATTTGAAATGAACTCTATGGCGGATCCTATAAAGAATTACATATTTATAATGGAAGTAGTCTAAATATAAATAATGTATATAATATTATTTTAATATAATACCTATTAAAGGGTATTCTAAGTTTACCTGAGTCGGTAGGTACATATATTGTATGTCAACTTATTTTGAGTGTATAAAATTATTCAGTACGAGACTCTTTAGCTAATTAAGAGTTAATGAACCAATAATGTTAGTTAACATCGGGAACGGATGGAAATGAGTGAATAGATTTGGCTAGTGGCCAAGACAAATGTTGTAAAGCGGGTAGATCCCTTAACATGTGGTTTTGTGTTATAGTGATAGCAGGTGTTCAATGTGATAAATGGAAGACTATCTTATTATTATATAGGTTCCAAGCAACCCTCTATTGATTTAAATAATTACAGAGTGATTTCAACAGGAGCGTCCGACGAATCTGTCATTTTCCATGCTGATTTCGTCCGTATGAGAGAAGTATTCCACTGCCAATAGCCTGAGATGTGATCTTATATAATCCTAAGTAATACCTTGGTATCACAAGCCGGCACTGTCTTGTCTCTTAGTGTTGGGATCTGAGAAACTAAGGCCAACAATAAGTTGGAATCTTTTCTTAGAAAGCCTGAGAATAATTAATCATTGCTTAACGAGATTGGGCATTTTCTTGCGGATCCACGAGCGTCTAATTAATAGTGCAAAATGGCAGCTGCTTGATGCGCTAATTCTCGGCTCGCTCTATTGTGCGGTTTTTCTTTTTCGGTCTTATTATTGCAAATTCTGTCTACAAGCATGTTGTTGCGCATGGCGAATCCCATCCGTTGACTTGGTCAGTTGCTCCTGTATAACCATGAGCAACCTGTAAGAATTAG
>JABUQX010008145.1:47500-55922 GCA_015478945.1 Trachelipus rathkii
GTTATTTTTTACATTAACATGGTAATATTTAACAAAAATTTACGCATAACTTGTGTAATTATCATACAGACCAGCGAAAAGTATGCTAACGTAACAAAGTTTTCAATATTAATAAAGTCAACATAACATTACCAGAGAACTTAGAATATAATATACAACGACAAACCTAACACATCTTAAGCAAGAATAACTGCTAACATTAACAAAGGTCCAAACTTATCAACAGTAAAAGTAACTAACAAGACTCACAAAAACATAATCCATTCATACTTTATCAAACATATCTCCAACATAGTAATTTTAACAAAAATTTTAACATAACCGTACCTAACCAGCATAATACCTATGGGGAAAGACAAACAAAGTAAAGTTTTTACTCTCTGTAAAGCTAAACTATGAACATTTACATACTTTAATCACATACACACACACACACACCACACAACCACACACACACACACACACAACACACAACACACACACACACAACAACCAGACGAATAAACAGCCATCATCATCAATGTAGTCAATAAATCGAAACATTACGAGGGAAGTAAACAAGTTTTCGTATTTTATAACATATAATTTTCATTGAAAAAGCGTTATAATAAATACATAAAAACATATAAATACATAAAAATATAAGTTTATTTTACATATTTAATTCATATCGATGCAGCGGAACATAGGATTCCAAGTTGGGTAAAGCTCTATATATCTCCCTAAAGATTCATCAACATCCTTTGAAAGGATGTAAGTATAAAATGCCTTCAGCAACACTAAACCATTTTTTGGCGTATGACGATTCAACAGCACTCATTTTCTCATACAAGAGAGAAGTAAACTTATCCAAACTGATAGTTATTAACGCACTCTTGTATACTGTATTATACGGGAAACCATATGTTTCGGTGTAAATATCCCAGATTACACCATGTGCTATATGTATTAAGTCCTCAAGTATGTCAACATCGTTAAGATGCGATGTTATTTCGTTTTTTATTTTAAGCAATGCTGTAATATTTTCAGATGTTCGAACTGTGAAACCTATACACGTACGCATGAAGGTCACACAATCGATGGGTTTCCAGTATCATCAAGAGTTTTAATACCGTCACATGATGAGAACGCAACGTCTATTCTATTATCACCTCTCACACGGTCACCTCTGATAGATATTTCACGACTCGTCGATCCATCGGATAAACACACACTTATCCTCAGCCATGCAGCTGCGATAATCGATAATCTTGATGAATCATCAGCACAAACGATAAAGGTCTATTATTTGAACCTTTGGCAGGAATACAAGCAATGTATCGGTATCATCCGGTTGACGATTAAATATAAATGACCATCGTTAGGAATGAACGAAAGTCTGCGTAAGATATTAACAACAGGTGTAGAGATGCGAGGAGATGCCATCGTACCAGTACAGCGAAAAAAATGTCCTACTGACGGAATTCGTAAGCGTACAACCCTTATAAGTAATGAGATTCTTTCTTTCAAACCAATCAGAAGAGAGAAAACCACGAATAACAACGGCCACGAACGAACCATATCAGTTCAAAAAGGGTATATATTCTCAACAACTTCAACAACAACAACAACACAACACAACACAACAACAAACAAACAAACAACAACAACAACAAACAAACAACAACACAAAACAACAACAACAACAATAACAACAACACAACAATAACATAGTAAAAAAATAAGTTCTTTATATACTAAGCAACGAATATATGCTAACGTAATATTGTTTTAATATTAATAATTATTTCTTAGCATTACCAGGACTAAGAATATAATGTACAATAACAAAATCTAACACACCTTACGCTAGAATAAACAACTAACATTAACAAAGTTCCATACTTAACATCAGTAAAATACCTAGCACAGCATACAAAACGTAACCTATTCACACTTTTTTTCAATCATATCTCTAACATATCAATTAATTTTACATTAACAACTGATTTACGTAGCATTTAGAGTACCATTTCGGATAAACATAGCACAAATATGAGTTTTTATTAACTAACCATCGAATATATGCTAACATACCAAAGTTTTCACTAATAAAGCTAACATAGCATCAAATGAACTAAGAAAATAATGTAAAACGACGATCTTATCAACAACTTAAGCACGAATAAAGTGTTAACAACAAAACTCCACACTTAACACCTGTAAAGTAACTACCATAGCATACAAACACGTAACCTATTCACACTTTTCCAAGCATATCTCTAACATATTAACGTTAATTTTAAACATTGACATAGTAATTTTAACAGGATATCAATAATTTCTTGTCCAAATTATCAAACAACCAACGAATAATTGTAACATAAATAAAGTTTTCCAAAATAACACAAAAATAAGTTCTTTTTATACTAACCATCGAATATATGCTTAACCAACAAAGGCTTTAGCGTCAATAAAGCTAACATATCAAAACCTGAACTTAAGAATATAATGTACAAATGCAAACTTAACATACCTCGCGTATGAAATTAATCAGCAAACATCCTGAAAATTCCCTACCTATCAAAGGTAAAGTAGCTAATAGGTCATACAATACTCGATATGTTCCTACTTTTCTCGCATATCAGCAACAGGTAAAGCCGCCTCATCTAACAAAATTCCTTAACAAAGTGACCAATCTATCAAAGATACCAACATCCGGAACTATGAATTAACACCATCTTCATCAAAGTGTCACTCGTTTTGAGTATAACATCAATTGACCTATGAAATAAACATAGACATTAGCAAAATTCTAGGGCAAACCTAACATTACCCAACAAAAACTTAACCTAGGCTCACGTTTCTGACACATCATCGTCAGTTAACACAGTAATATCTTACAAAAACTCATCATTTCTCTAACAAATCAGTGTTATTTTCACATTGTCATAGTAATATTTAACATAACGTACCTAACTTACGAATAAACAGTTTTCATTAATCAAGAGTATCTAAAGCAACACATAACCTTCCGAGAGAAAACCCATGGGGGTGCGCCCCTTGTAACACCTAACGCTTTCATGAGGTAACACGAAATATTTTTATCCTTACCCTATTTTAGACCCCGCCCCCCTTTCAGAAAATATCAATTAAAAACTGCTAGATTTGGCAACAGCGCATCATATCAGAGGCGATTTGCATAGCACTGTAAAGCACTGTTAAGCACTTACTTTTGAGAATTGCACCCCAGAAAGATGCACGAAGACCCATCTCGGGGTACCCTGAAAGGGGGTGTAAGCGGTTACATAAGGGCACAGCCCAAAGGGCTGTGCCCTTACCGCATTTCTCTAACAAATCAATGTTATTTCCACATTGTCATAGTAATATTTAACATAACGTACCTAACTTACGAATAAACAGTTTTCATTAACCAAGAGTATCTAAAGCAACACATTACCTTCCGATAAAAAACCCAGGAGGGATGCGCACCCTTGAAAGGGTGTGAACCTGCGAGGGGGATCAACCCCGAAGGGGTGTAAGCGGGCTTTAGGCCTCAGCCCGAAGGGCTGAGGCCTTACCCCTCCTTCGGAGGGGTAAAGCCCGCTTACACCCCTTCGGGGTGATCCCCCCTCGCAGGATTCACACCCTTTCAAGGGGCGCATCCCCCTGGGTTTTCTCTCGGAAGGTAATGTGTTGCTTTAGTTACTCTTGGTTAATGAAAACTGTTTATTCGTAAGTTAGGTACGTTATGTTAAATATTACTATGACAATGTGGAAATAACATTGATTTGTTAGAGAAATATAAGCGGTAAGGGCACAGCCCTTAGGTCTGTCCCTTATGTAAACGCTACAACAACCCCTTCAGGGTACCCCGAGATGGGTCTTCGTGCATCTTTCTGGGGTGATCCAAGTAGTGGCTTACAGTGCTTACAGTGGCTAATCAATCGCCTCTGTATGAGCGCTGTTGCCAATCTACCAGTTTGAATGATATTTTCTGAAGGGGGGCGGGGTCTAAAAATAGGGTAAAGGATAAAATATTTCTTGTTACCCTCATGAAAGCGTTAGGTGTTACAAGGGCGCACCCCATGGGTTTTCTAATCGGAAGGTTTATGTGTTGTTTAGATACTCTTGTTAATGAAACGTTTATTCGTTTAGGTACGTTATGTTAAATATTTACTATGACAATGTGAAAATAACACTGATTTGTTAGAGAAATGAAGAGTTTTTGTAAAATATTACTGTGTTAACTGACGTGATGTGACAGAAACGTGAGCAGGTTAAGTTTGGTTGGGTAAGTGTTAGTTTGCCTAGAATTTTGCTATGTCTATGTTTTTTCATAGGTCAATTGATGTTCATAGCTCAAACGGAGTGACACTTTGATGAAAGTAGTGTCAATTCATAGTTCTCCGATGTTGGTATCTTTGTAGATTGGTCACTTTGTAAAGGGATTTTGTTATAGATGAGGCGGCTTTACCTGTTGCTGTATGTGAGAAAAGTAGGAACATATCGAGTAATTGTAGACCTATTAGCTACCTTTACTTTGAAAGTAGGGAATTTCAAGGATGTTAGTTGATTATCATACGCGAGGTATGTTAAGTTTGCCTTTGTACATTATATTCTTTGCGTTATGATATGTTAGCATTTATTGACGCTAAAGCTTTGTTGGTTAAAGCATATAATTCGATGGTTAGTATATAAAAGAACTTATTTTTGTGTTTTGTTTGTAAAACCTTGTTATGTTTACAATTATTCTTGGTTTGTATGATAATTGGACAAGATTATGATAAATCCTTGTTAAATATTACTTGTCAATGTAAAATTAACGGTAATATGTTAGAGATATGCTTGGAACAAAGTGTGAATAGGTTTTACGTTTTGTATGCAATGTTAGTTACTTTACAGGTGTTAAGCGTGGAGTTTTGTTAATGTTAACACTTTATTCTTGCTTAAGTTGTGTTAGATTCGTCGTGTAGCTTATTTCTAGTTCATATATGCTATGTTAGCTTTATTAATATGAAAACATTGTTATGTTAGCATATATTTCGATGGTTAGTATATAAAGAACTCATTTTTGGGCTATGTTTATCCGAAATGATACTCTAAATGCTACGTAAATCAGTTGTTAATGTAAAATTAACATTGATATGTTAGAGATATGATTGAAAAAGTGTGAATAGGTTACGTTTTGTATGCTGTGCTAGGTACTTTACTGCTGTTAAGTATGGAACTTTGTTAATGTTAGTTGTTTATTCTAGCGTAAGGTGTGTTAGATTTTGTTTATGTACATTATATTCTTAGTTCTGGTCATGCTATGTTAAGCTTTATTTATGTGAAAACAATGTTACGTTGCATATATTCGTTGGTTAGTATATAAAGAACTATTTTTGTTGTTGTTGTTGTTGTTGTTGTTGTTGTTGTTGTTGTTGTTGTTGTTGTTGTTGTTGTTGTTGTTGTTGTTGTTGTTGTTGTTGTTGTTGTCTAACGAGAATATATACCCCTTTTGAACTGATATGGTTCGTTCGTGCGTTGTATTCTTGTTTACTTTCTTCTGATTGGTTGAAAGAAAGAATCTCATTACCTATAAGGGTTGTTTACGCTTACGATTTCCGTCAGTAGGACATTTTTTCGCTGTACTGGTACGATGACATCTCCCCGCATCTCCACGTCTGTTGTTGATATCTTCACGCAGACTTTCGTTATTCCTAACGATGTGTCATTTATATTTAATCGTCAACCGGATGGATACCGATACATTGCTTGTATTCCTGCCAAAGGTTCAAATAATAGACCTTTATTCGTTTGTGCTGATGGATTCATCAAGATTATCGATATCGCAGCTGCATGGCTAGAGGATAAGTGTGTGTTATCCGATGGATCGACGAGTCGTGAAATATCTATCAGAGGTGACCGTGTGAGAGGTGATAATAGAATAGACGTTGCGTTCTCATCATGTGACGGTATTAAAACCATTGATGTACGCAACTATTGGAAACCCATCGATTGTGTGACCTTCATGCGTACGTGTATAGGTTTCACAGTTCGAACATCTGAAAATATTACAGCATTGCTTAAAATAAAAAACGAATTAACATCGCACTTTAACGTGTTGGCATACTTGAGGACTTAATACATATAGCACATGGTGTAATCTGGGATATTTACACGCCGAAACATATGGTTTCCCGTATAATACAGTATACAGGAGTGCGTTAATAACTATCAGTTTGGATAAGTTTACTTCTCTCTTGTATGAGAAAATGAGTGCTGTTGAATCGTCATACGCCAAAAAATGGTTTAGTGTTGCTGAAGGCATTTATACTTACATCCTTTCAAAGGATGTTGAATCTTTAGAGAGATATATAGAGCTTACCCAACTTGAATCCTATGTTCGCTGATCAGATGAATAATATACTGAAAAATAAACTTAATATTTTTAATGTATTTATAAAATGTTTTTATGTATTTATATAACGCTTTTTCAATGAAAATTATATTTATAAAATACGAAAACTTGTTTTACTTCCCTCGTTGTTCGATTTATTGACTACATTGATGATGATGGCTGTTTATTCGTCTGGTTGTTGTTTGTTGTTGTGTGTGTGTGTGTGTGTGTGTGTGTGTGTGTGTGTGTGTGTGTGTGTGTGTGTATGTTTAAGTAGTTATGTTCATAGTTTAGCTTTACAGAAGGTAAAACTTACTTTGTTTGTCTTCTTAACCCATTAGGTATTATGCCTGGTTAGGTACGGTTATGTTAAATTTTTTGTAAAATATTACTATGTTGGAGATATGTTTGATAAAGTATGAATGGATTATGTTTTTGTGAGTCTTGTTAGTTACTTTTACTGTTGATAAGTTTGGACCTTTGTTAATGTTAGCGGATTATTCTTACTTAAGATGTATCAGGTTTGTCGTTGTATATTATATTCTTAGTTCTGGTAATGTTATGTTGACTTTATTAATATGAAAACTTTGTTACGTTAGCATACTTTCGCTGGTCTGTATGATAATTACACAAGGTTATGGTAAATTTTTGTTAAATATTACCATGTTAATGTAAAATTAACATTGTTATGTTAGAGACATGCTTGACAAAGTGTGAATAAGTTACGTTTTTGGATGTTATGTTAGTTACTTTATTGGTGTTAAGTGTGAAACTTTGTTAACGTTAACCTTTTTATTCCTGTTTAAGATGGGCTAGGTTTGTCGTTGTGGGTTATATTCATAGTTCAGATGATGCTAAGTAAGCTTTATTAATGTGAAAAGTTTGTTACGTCAGCATATATTGTTTGATGTTTGTATAAAGAACTTGATTTTATGTTATGTTTATCCAAAAATGATACTCAAAATGTGACTTGAATCAATAGATCAATAGATCAAGGACGGATAGGAGGGGGAGCGGGATGGTGGCTGGATGGTAGTTTGATTTAGTGATTTACTGATTTAGGGTATGTAAAAACGTAAATTTGTAAGTTATAAACAAAAAGAATAAGAAATTTTATTATTTATTTTTTTATTTTTATTTTCTTGATGGTTCTGAAACCATTATTTTCGAAATCTACAGATCCAATAACCTATATAAAGACACCAACATTGTTGTTATACGAATATTTATTAACTTGGCACCGCATCGGCTCCAGCACCGGTGCCGGTACTGACTCCGACTCCTCCTTCCTCATTCTTCTTCCTTCCTTCCTCCTTCTTCATTCCTCATTCTTCCTTTCTTCTTCTTTCCTCCTCCTTCCTCTGTTTTGCATTCCATGCATTTCTTCTTCTTCTTTTTTCAACTGGGGTACCCCCCTCCAGGGGGGTCTCTGGACTCCGAAACCGAATCCAACTCCAACTCCGTCTCCGACTCCGACTCCTCTATCCTGTCTCCGAGTTTCAGTCTTCTACGATCATTTTAATTTTTTAAGGGGTGGGCCCCCCTTACGGGGGACACAGGGGTCTGTAATCTGTCCTACGATGAGCTTAATCACCATAACATCCCCAAATTTTAACCCAATACGATACTCTAACCCTTGTAGATATATATCGGACTCAGAACCGGATGCGAAGAAGCAACCACGGCGGAAGGCAAAGTCGGAGTGCGTAAAAAAAACGATTCCTTACAGGAATCGTTTTCGACTCAGATTCAATTCTCTTCGAGAATCGAATCTTCGACGTAATAATAATAATAATAATAATGTGTATGTGCATGTGTATGCGTGCGCTCACGCGCTGACGTAATCTTGTCTGCGACGAGATTACGTCATCACGCTCGAGCCTAACTCTCGTTAGGCTTAACTCAATCTCGGGTTTGGAAAGCCAAAAGGGTATAAACGTGGGCGTAGCGGCTTCGCTCTCGGGGGTGACCCCCCTCTATATACATCCTAGAGACTTGAAATTTACATGGTTTTCGAGCTTATCCCTACATAGCTTATAATCCAAGTTTCAGACTATA
>JABUQX010008146.1:0-2500 GCA_015478945.1 Trachelipus rathkii
ATAGGCTATTTCTGCGCAATATGCAAACCTCCCACTAGTATTCAAAACCCCCCCTCCCCAAAACTAACCCCCCAACTCTCAACATACTACAATTAAATATCAATGGCCTAACCAATAAATCTATAGAACTCAACCACTTCCTTAAAAAACATAATATCCATATAGCCATCATTCAAGAAGCTTCCCTCCCCCAAAATACCCCACTCCCCACTTTTTACGGTTATGACGCTATCTACTCCCCCCCCCCCCCCCCCCCACACCCCCTCCTAACACTGATCCAGAACAACATTACTTACCACAACACAACCCCCGACACCTCCACGCTATTACCAAACGCACTAATAAAATCCCAATCCTGTTCCATCCTTTTGAATAAGACCACCTATAATATCATCAATCTCTATATTCGCCACCCCACTTCCCCAAACCCCCCACCAAATAACCTCACTCCCCCCCTAACACCCTTATCCACATACCCAAACCTCATCCTCGGAGGAGACTTTAATGCTCACCACACTGCCTGGTACAAAGACTACCCCTCTGACCCCCGAGGCAATCATATCCTTAACGAACTAGAATCCCTAAATATCCTTAATTCAAAACACCTCCCCACCCGAATCCCTCCCCAAGTCAACCAATCCCCTACTTCCCCAGACGTCACATTCTCTCTTCACCACTTACTTACTTGGGACACCATTACTGACCTACAATCGGACCACCTTCCTATTCTTATTTCCCTAAATTCCCCCCATCAACCCCCCCAAAAAAAAACCATTACATACACCAACTACAAAAAAGCAAACTGGCCCGAATATACTAATTATATTGAAACTCACATTAACCCAACACAAATCCACGACATAACATCCCTTCTCACCTCCATCACTCACTTAAACAAAACAATTATCAAATCTGCAAACCTTCACATACCCAAGGGACACAGAAAATCATACAATCCCAAACTAAACCCGAACATCAGCCAACTCATTAAACAAAGAAACTCCCTTCGAAAACTCAATCCATATACCCCCCACATCTCTAACCAAATAACAAATCTAAACAACCAAATCACTAACCTCATAACCACCAACACTACTAAAAAATTCTCTGAATACCTCCAACAAAACATCTCACGCAAAGACAATAAGAAAACCTGGCAAGTTATCAAAAAGTTAAACAATTCACGAAACAACCCCCCACCATCACACGAATCCCCATCTCTACCTAACAACTCCCTCCCCTCCCCTAAACAACAATCAGACAGTCTCGCCTCGCTAAACATTACGCTAAGATCTCCCGCAAACCAACACACCCCGATAACAGGAAAACAAAAAAAACAACTTAGAAAACTCAAACTAGATCTCAACCCCATACCTCCATTCACAACAATCATGATAACAGAAACCATTAAAACCCTCAAAAATTCAACAGCATCAGGCCCAGACTCCATATCCAACCTGCACTTAAAACACCTGGGAGATAACGCAATCCTCCTAATTACAGACATCTTCAATAAATCTTTGCAACTCAAATACATATATATAATATATATATATATATATAATCCCTAAACTCAAACCAAAAAAAGACCCCAACTCCCCTTCCTCCTATCGCCCAATTTCTCTGCTTTGTTCCATCAGTAAATTACTAGAGAAATTAATATTAAATAAAATTTCCCAATCTATTCCTCTCCCAGACTTCCAACACAGATTTAAAAGCAACCACTCTACAACCACAGCCCTCACTTCCCTCACACAACACATCATTAACGGCTTCAAACCAATCACCTTCCCATAGATCAATACTCACAGCAATAGACATAGACAAAGCATTTAGGCACCTTTACACCATCTAATTCAAAAAAATCCTGCATTCCCCTTTGAAAAAAATAGCCATCGGCTGAATTTCCATCTTAGCAGTTTAAAGTATTATGCCAGAAACTTAATCTCTCCCACTCTATCAAATTACAAAACGGCGTCCCACAGGGAGCCATTCTCTCTCCATTTTTATTCAACTTTTTCACTGCAGACCTACCCACCCCAATCCACCACTCCACCAAACTAATCACGTATGCAGACGACATTAGCCTCATTTCCCAACACCCAGACGTAAACACAGCCACACAACATACACAAGAATACCTACACTCTTTAGAAAACTGGTTAATCACCAACAGAATGACAGCATCCCCCTTAAGTCCTCTATCACCTTATTAACCACCGACCGACATCAATCCTCCCTCCATCCCTTAATTACTCTGAACAATAACCCCCTCCCACTTAACAAAACCCCAAAAATACTAGGACTTACATACGACACCCACATGACGTTTTCCCCCATATTGACCAAATCACTTCCACAACTCAACGAAAACTAAACACCCTCCGAACCCTTTCCCAACACAATTTCAGCGACAGTAAACACACACTAACTACTATCTATAAGCAACTCCTTAGAACTAACTTAAATTACGCTTCCCCAGCATGGTTCCCTGCAATTT
>JABUQX010008146.1:5000-30000 GCA_015478945.1 Trachelipus rathkii
GAAAACCCAGGGGGGATGAAGTAATGCTTCAATTCAATTAGAGTTGGAAGTCAAGATTCGGAAAAGAGTTAAGATGAGAAAAAGAATGATAGAGGGAATCTGCGAAGGAAACTAGATGGAATTGAACACACATAGACTCTCCCATAACAAATGGATAGTATGTCCTCCTAATACAAGGTAACCCAAGATTCCCAAGTACAGGATCTATGTGTCAAATCATCACTTTATAGTCAAATCCACCCCGTCAAACGATTCGCATGTAGATCGGAGATGCTAGGTAATTGTATCTGGGAATACAGGTAAGCTCATACATAGCTAGGACTGAAATGTACCACACACCCAGCATTGCCGCAACACAGATAGCGAGCACGATCTTATCTGATAGCTTTTGCACTTAGCCAGCGACAAATAAAAGATTCATCAATGTGTACAACCTCTTGCATCAAGAACAGTTCAACATGAAAAAACATCTAGATAGAGGCATTAAGAACTCTCTCTCATTGTCGCAAGCATTATCTAATCTATGACCTGTATTTGTAACCGGGAAGAGCCCCATCAGAGACTATGATTCGGTAGTTAAGGACAAAGAAAGGAAAAAAGATAGAAACCAACCTTGGAAGAGTTAATCGATTAAGAGAAAAAGAGAACAAAAGACTATGAGGAGAAAGAATCATGTTCTCCTAGATAAATAAACAGTTTAATCCAAACACAAATACTGACATTATAAGTGTTGGATCATATTAATAAAGCGCTAAATAGCTAGGCATCGGACACTTATCATCTCCCCTGACCGCGCCCTGCCGCCGCAGCCGCGCTCAGATTCAACTGTTGGCAAACCACAAATCGGACTTTCATCATCCGAATTGCGATGAAAAAAAGACTAACTACTGGGCGCGTCTAAAGCAAAACTGCGAAATATTGAAATACAAATTAGAAAATAAAAAATTGTCCAGAACAGTTTCATCATAGACAAAGGTGCATTTAAAGAACTGAAAAAAATGATGAGAAAAAAATAAAAAAATAACTAAAAAAACTAGCTCCGCCACCAAAGCAAGTTAGAGGAGAAAACTCAGCTCAGGTTCTGGAGAATAATCCCTTTTGAGGGATATAGAGGAGTCTAACATCGCACTCTACAGCAAATGTGGTGTGAAAACATGTATCAATTACTTTATACCGCCAACGATTAGACAAGATCACATCACTAGGAGATATCGAAGGTTTTCAACTATATTTGAAGGGTGAATTGGTATATAAAGGCATAGCCATCTAAAATTACTATCGGCTAATATAGGAAAGTCCAGACAACTGAAGTAAAGTTTCATTAATGTTTTGACTAAGAAAACTATACAAGCGCTATTGCAATCCAGTATCTGACATGAAATAGTCTTTGAAACGATTTAATGAAGGGAGGGAGCCGCTGCTCAGAATAAAGAACTAACCGACGGATTCTCTGCGATGCTATATACTCTTTTGAAATTATCCCAGTTAATGTTTTATTACAGTAAGAAGGGAGCGTTATTGCTTAACTCCACTTTCGAATGTTTTAGTCCTCATCCCGATTTGGTGATCAAGATTGAGCTATAGGCATCCTGTGTTGTATGGCACTGCTCAGAACACATCTCTAAACTCCTAAATGTACAATAAACAAAAAGTGGTAGGAAATCCCCAGCTCTCCTACGGATCTCTCCAACGTAACACCTCCTGTCAAAATAGTTAATCAGGGGTGGCCAACCCAATGGGAAGCTAAATGTGGAAGATATTAGCGCAACAAACGTATCTCGCGCCCTCCCGCTTCCTCATCTGTCTTAAGTTATATCAACAACGCGCTATCAACGTCTCTGTTACTGACTAGTTTTCCCTATTAGATATGGAACATTAAAGAATTTTCTTTAGAGTATATAAAAATCAAAGATGACCCACTCAGTCAAGATTGATTATGACAGAAGAAGATGTGATAACAATGGAGATAAGATATAATATATATATATAGATCGAAGGGTTAGTGCATTTAAAGATAGTAGCTGGAGAAGTATATTTCCCAACAAGCAATTACTGCGTCTCTCCTAATATTTTATACTCCGCCATTAACCCCTCTAATAATCTTTATAAATGAGCATACTCGAAAATGGTACAGATTAATCCAAGACAATAGACCCCCAAGCATAATCAACAATATATCAACATGGATGACTACCTCTGTGGTATGTGCCCCCAGACTACCAGACAGATGAGAGAATACAAAGAAAAATTCCTAAAATGATATAAATATTGGGGAATATTTAGTTTGTGTATAAGAGTGTAGTCTTCATCTCTCACTTTAAAAAGGGAAGAGGAGTAGCCCGAGTGCAATCTAACTGGTCATAATTACCCATTCTACCTATGCTCAACAACAGGTCAATCTATATTCATGTTAGAAAGAATCAGAAAAAACCTTGAACGTACAACAATGCAAGAAAAATTGTAATTGAAGGTTAGTTCTAAAATGACCTAAATATTTTGAATATTAAATCAGGAATTTTAATTGACCTCCAAAAAACAGAGTCAGCACCATAAAACGTCTTTGCCCTAAGCTCTTTCGCTAAAGAGAGGAGTGGCAGTGGCCCTATCACAAAAATATAATAAATTTTTTGGGTAGTTTCACTTATATTAGCTGCGGCGACCTTGAAGCTCCTCGTAATCCTGGTACTCACGCATGATTCTGAAACTTGACATGAGCTTCGGTGTAAAATTGCTAAAGCACATTAAGTGCTCGACAAGGGAATATTCAAAAATTAATAATCTACGAATAAAAAGATAAGCTGAAAGAATAATAACGTGACTGAACAAGAAAATATACAAAGTAAACGAAATCATTCCGTTTAGACTGAAAACTGAAGAGAGAATCAAACAAAGAATATCAAATACAGTGGTGGTGTCTGCATTGAAAAAGCAATCCGACCGATCCTTCCATTATAAAGAAGAATACGGGGGTTGAGGCTAATGTTGTGCACCGCTATAAACACTGGTCACGGAGCTGCGGATGGGACGCAAATAGTTTTATTAATAATAGCCTTATTCTTAAAACGATCATTGGCGAAGAGAACGAAACAAAAAAACATGTAAAACTAAATGAAAAGAAAGAAATCTGCAAATTGTGCTAGCAATAAGAGATTAATTAGGAAGAGCCGTAAGTGTCCCAGCCTCTTAGATATTATTCAGTACAGGACTTACTTAAAGCAGAAGAGAAAGAATAGAATAAATAGACCAGCGGAAAGCATCTAAACCTATCGAAGCAGAATTAGACAAGGAAAACACAATTGAAAAAGAAAAATCCCGTGGAAGATGTCAATGTTGTGAAGTCTAGCAACTGCCGGACCGTTTGTCTCAATCCTTTGACGGGGTATTTAACTCTTATCGTATTTTAGTTTTTCAGTTTCTAGTTGATGTCTCCGCTCCTCCCTCCTGGACCTACTGGAAATGGCACACTATCATCACAAGAACGTGAGAATCAGAGCATCATTTTAGGTCTGATCCATTTAACTAAATAATCGGTTGCCAGAAGCTTCACCCATGTATAATCAGTATTATTCGAAGATTGATGACTACTGGTGAAGTATAAGTGCTGCTCGATGATGAAGGCTGTGCCTCACGCTCTCGATACTTTGCTATCCTAAATTATAATCGAGCTCGATATAGCTCCCCGTCACCAATGACACCTCTCTCATGATAGAGAATAAAGAAACCGTGATAACAAAATGACTATTTTTCATACTAGTAATCGCGATATATAGATATATAAGAAATAGACATATCCGCCTTGGACTTAAATAGAGTGCGAGATTTTCGCCACATCCCTTAACTTGTGCCCGAACTGGGATGTTTGGCAGAACGCTGAGTGCCTCTAAAAGTATAGTATCCCGGATGGGGTTCAAATGAATAACTCGAGAATTGAATCCCCAGAAAAAGGTCTCCGTTGAACAGTTGAACCCTCCAATTGTCCGGTACCAGTTAGAATGGCAAATTGACTATGTTAAGGAGCATCCCGTTTGTCTAAGAAGGACGATTGGAGCATGTCGATAATTGAACTAAGGTGTGTCAACGTGTGGTCGGTTTGTGTGCCCAAGGTAGTACTGATTAGCCCCCTTGGGTTGCCTTTCTTCCCTTACAAAAATCTCTTCCACATGTTTATATTAAAAATCGTGTAAAGCAACATAGTAAAAGGCTAAATTGTGTGTTATTGCGAGTCCATGCTTTAACCGAAAATTGTTTACCCCGTTCACCCAGAACTTAACATCGCACCTTGCATAATATAAAATCCTATAAAAAAAGTGTTCTTTTTATAAAGTATTCTGAGTCTGCTAATAGTGTGAAGTAATTTAAAGAGAAGCCCTTACTACACTACATGTTGTGCCAGTGCGAGTCAAGTTCATTAATCTTTATTATTGAGCGCATATATTGGTATATAAATCTTCCAACATACTTGTTTAAAAAAAAAAAATTATTATATAAGATCAGTAGATGTTAATCTGAAGTAACAAATTGAATATCATTAACGAAGAATAAAGCAAGTTAATTATTTTAATTAATCAAAAAGGTCGGCGATGTCGTTCATTTAACTATCTCCCGCTACCAATGGTGATGCTGCTCATTCTACGTCAAGGTAAGAGCTAAAGTGAGTACTGAACAATAATAATTCGACCTAAATAGGTAAGCACGCATTTTCCTGATGTCCCCCGAACAAAACTTGGTTTTCGGTGTTAATTGATGCCTTTTCGTTTAACCCGATTTTGTGGCTTTTTATTGATTCCCGTCATATTAGCATTGTATCGTTTAGACGACTCTCTGCCAGCTAGAAGATATCACTCAGAAATTAATTTAAAGTTTTGTCCAGAGATGATGGGACTTGGCGAAATACTAAGTGTTTGATGTTTAAGTTCGATACAACTTATTTCTTTATGAGGTTCGTTAATCTAAATAATTTTTAAACAATAGTCTGAATAGTCATTTGTTGCCATCTGAAAATTTTAAAGAAAAAGAAGTTCTTTTGAAGCTCAACTTCCTGAACCGCTAATTTGGCTTTCAAGGCATCATCCTTACCATTCTTGTTACAGAAGATTGAAATTCATTAATATTCTATATATATATTGACAAAAACCTCATGCCGGTTAACATAAAATTAATTATAACAATATATAATTAATACGACATTCGTGTGAAACCAATCTAACTAAAGAACGTAAGAGCAAAATGCACCCACTCGGTCAAACGTCGAACTGGTTCTATTCTCTCATTTCTTTCACTAATATAATAGATTACTTTGACATATAAATTCTCTATACTAAAAATAACCCTAATTTATTCCCCATAGATCAGAGTTGTCAGAAATTGCCTGAAGCTCTACAGTTCTATGGCTACTGATTTAAGGAATATATAGCTTATATAGATATACTACATTGACAAGCTCGGAAAGAAAGCCAATGTGCTATAAATCAGTCGCCTCCTGCCTGTGCATGCATACGTAATTTTAAGTACGTATAATATCGGTCGAAAGTCAAAAAATCCACTAGCTTAAAGACTTTTCTAACAAGACCGTAGACCGTGGATGTTCTGTACTATTGGTTCATTGCGTCTATAGTGTGGACGCGTGTCTTGCCCTCCTCGGGTGGGCCACAGGCCAGTACCCCTATCTCAAACCCCGCCTTCCTCTCCATAGCACCCTTTCTTCTCGCCTCTTGCAAACTCTCTTTCTGTCCTGCAAACATTCCTTTACTGATTCAATCCACTATTTCTTCCCGGTCCCAGTCCGGTCGGATTCCCAGCACACACCACTTACATTCGCTTAACCAACCACTATCATTCATCTGTGTTTTCACCTTGCAACAGAACTCACGGATTAATTTATAATCTCTCGTTTACCCCTTCTTCTCGCACACTTAAATACGTTCATCCTGCATTTATTCCAATTCTTCTCCCATACATAATCTATTAGATTAGAACTTTTAGTAATCTAGTATCACATAAATAAAATTCACTCTCTTACGCAGCTAATCCACAATAGGTCACTTTCTTACTCATTTAAAGATACCTTTAAATTATACAGATATATAGAAAACCATATTAGGAAAATTGATAAAGCAAACTTATTAATTAAAGGCAAAAGTTCATTACAATTAACGTTAATCCAAATTTTAATTTTAACATTAGAGTGAAATGTAAATTGTCGAATCGCTTCATTCCTTCGTTCCATACTTATAATCAATACGGATGGATTAAAAGTTCTTATACTCAAGATTCTATTTTCCTTGAGCTGTCAACCGATCGTGTTATGTTTCACTCAATTCTGTTTGTTAAGAGATTCAAGATAACTCTCCAGCCACCGAAAGATACTTTGAAGAAGCAAAATCCATCCCATGTTACTGAAACTAATCAAAACTACAGCTTAATTACGAATAGAAACATTCCAAGCCAGGTCTCCGATTCTACTTTGTACGGTTTTGATTGACCACACATAACCATCCATCAATAAAAAACAAAGAAAAAGTGTGATAAAAACAAGATAGCGGGCAATTGTTTTATGTCCGTCTAAATAGTGTTATTTAACAATTGTTAAGTAACTAGACAATCTGTTCGGATAAACTTACACCGCCTTCATCATATGTTATGAAAAATTATCTAAATTTATGTGTAACCAACTTTTACATTTAATCCAATAATATATATATAGAATCAAATAGGAAGGCTGCCGCTCTCCCGAATTCACTCACAACTTAATAAAATATAATAAGTAATAAAATGAATAAAGTATATGCCATGTTTTTGAAAAAAATGTTGAAAATAAACTCTTGGAAATTCAATTATCAGAAGAATAACCATTAAATACAGTTTGTTCGGCGTAATGACATAGCTTTTTTCCCTGTAGAAAGAGGTGAGAGGTAGACAAAAAATCAATGAATAATGTACCTCAAATAATTATCGTCGAGGCGCTCTTTCTCTCTTACTCCCGCACCTCACCTTATGTAGTTAATGGAACAGTGTTGACCCCCTCTCCGAGAGGATTTGTAGAGATAATATAATATAAATAATCTCCATAGCTGTTAACACAGTAAGTGAAGATGCCCAGGTTTAACCTCCACCGCCCTTTTCGATATGATGCTTTCTCACTAATAAAGACTTGGTTGGCAATTCCCCCCCCCGCTCGTTTATATTCATATTCTTACCATATTGATTGCCCGCATCGAACCAGGATAAAATCTTGCGCGCACTACACACTTGGCAAGAGCTACACTTCTTCTAGTATGTCGCGTAGTTTGCCTCTTCTAGGCTGGGTTTTTGACTGAAATCTGGCAGGGTCACACATCCCAAAATCAATACTCAAATTTATTAATCGGAATATAATAAGATATCTTGCCATTGGATTTCTTCTTTCAGTCAATTTTTGCACAAGTAAGTCGGATTTTTTCCTCCCATAATATCTGGTTGTGTCTATCCTCTTCTACTGAAAAATGTTGTTAGAAAAAAGAAATAAAGACTAACCACGCCGACCCCGCAATCTCCAACAATCTCTCCATTTCTCGACTAACAGTTCTCCTCTATACCCTATATATTTCTAACACACCATCCGAGAGAGATCTCCTCACGAGCCAGAAGGTTATCTACAAAAAAGTCTACCCTTCTCTCCAAGAATACGAGTATAGAATATATTCAGTTACACTGTGCTGCAACAAAGTCTTAGTTCATTAATCTTGCTGATGGTACTTTATAGAGACCATTTATTATTCGCAAACTTACGTCAATTATTGTGTAGGATAAATGCTTTTGCAGTCAAAAAAGCAGTGAAATGTAGTTATCTTCAGATCATTGTGTCAAATTGAATGATTAACAGTTTTGTGAAGGTCATTCATGAATTTCTTGCTCACGCGCCCTGGAGCAAGATTGTATTGACTAGCTGGCCCCAACAGAACTGTGAGGATTGAGTGAGACTTAGGCAGATTCCAAGGATTTGCGCCACCAGCCAACCCCGACCATAACCGCGCCTTTTCACGTGTTGGGCTATTCTCTAGAAAAATACCATAACCCCGTTCTAATTCTCTACCATATCCCTATTAAGACTCTACAATTACTAATACGTTTATTCTGGTTGATAGCAAGGCGATCTTCTTTTTAATAGGACTTTTTCAACTTTTCACAAAGTACCATTACTTAGATAGCTAATTTGAACATCTCATAAGAGATAATGGAGGATCTTTCCTAGTAATGGTAAATTGCAGCCGTTTCCAATCAACTCTCTAGAAAAACCCTAATGACATCATTGCGCTTGTGTGTATTTATTGCCCTTAGAGACGTGCAGTTGCTCACAATAACTATTTGCTCGTATGTCATAATTAGACATAAAATTCATCCACTAAAATTCAAACAGAATAACGATTCATATTTTGGTTAAGTTCTCATCACCCAGTACTGTGGACCCCACCACATCGTTCAACTTATTCAGATCATGACATTTGGAAAAATTAATTAAAGAAACTCCCGTCCCTGTCCTCCCTCGTGAGGTTTTCTCTAAAATCTGCTACCATGCGGCAGCCTAGTTTTTATATTATTCTTCATCCACCCTTATCATGAGAACATGACATATAACTTTGTGTTTAAACAAATGCCCTCAACAAATAAGGTTTGCAAAGTAGCTTAGCTGCATCTATTATCACCCGTCTAGAGTATTAGACCTCTAAGTATCACGTAAGTCAATATGACTCATCCATTACATAAAAACCTATTCTTCTATCTATAATTTACAGAAGCAGAAAATTTATTTTTTTTTATATATTTTTCTTTTTGATAGTGAAGGTAAAATTTTCTCCTTCTCACTACACTTCAACAGTATCTATACTTTGTCGCTTTAATTCTCAATTTTACATTTATGTTGACTTTTAATCTTTCTATTGCATCTGATTACACAACAGAACAAGCGATTGAATAAAGAAAGAAAGTAATGAACCCATGCCATCGTCGATATTTAGAAATAGATTGAATTTTGCTACGACTTTCGAGGTCTGTTTCTCTTAAATCACTTGAGTCTAAAACAATATCTTTATTCAAGTTACTTCTCATAATAGAGTACTTCAATTTCTGTAATATCACCCTTTACTATTTTCTCCACCTTAGAAGAGATTTAGACTTCAAAAATGAATATAAATTAAATTCGACTTTTGGACACCCTGGGTAAAAACTGTCTCGCGTCCTCTCCTCCCTCCCATAGAGACTTATGAACTTAAACCACTTAGTTAGGTATGACTTCTTCAAATCATGCAACTAATCAAATTGCTTTTCATCCATAAAACCAATATATCGCCAATTCCAGTGTTATTGGTTCCAGAAGTTTGACATCAAATTCATCAATAAAAATTTAATAATAGGAATAAATTCACTCAATATTTTAGAAAGAAACTTAATCTTCCCACAAAACTGTTCCCCCTATAATGGTTGTTTGTCATGCAATTTACGAGAACTGTTCCTATGAACTTACCCAGTACCCTTAGCTCTGAGGTTAATAAAGTAACTACCATAAGCCCCTATCATAATCGCAAACCCAATAATTTAGTCCCAGCTCCGATAGCACCTCTATTGAAATACATATTTTATACCATTTCAAACTCAATAATTATGTTATACTTGAATAAATTAGTCAAATCTAAAATAATAATAAATAATAATAAATAATAATAAACCATTCCTTGTATTGTCCAAAATTGGGATAGCATCAACAGCGCACAAAATATAATCATTTTGAAAATTTACCACGTCAAAATTAGGTCTTTTTTATATATATAAATTGTATCATTTTGTATGCTCATTCTTACAGCATCTTCCAGCAAGAATGAAAAGTTTAAGTTAATATGTTGATAATTATTAATAGAGACGTACTTCTATATCTTAGTAGTATATCTATTTGCCATTACTGTGACGCTGTAATACTTAATTTATGACCATACTATATATACCATAAATATAATATCGCTTCATATATAATATATATATATATAATATTATATATATATATCTATATTATTTGATATCTACTTAAAGTAGTGTTAATAAATATATATATAGTATATATATATATAATATATTATTATATATATTAATATATTATTATTCTATATATATATATTCATCATATATTATATATATATATATATATACCATATTGTAAAATTTTTAATATTCCCTTCCACCTTATACTGTTAGTTCTTTTTCTATCATCCCTATTTTTACATTCAAATGTTTAAAGGTATTTTAATAGCTTTTCCGTGGTAATGGTTAAGTTCTTGCAATATAGGATATGCTATGTTTACCTACTTACATTGTTGTAAATATTTAATTTAGTAGTATATTAATTTTATCTTTCTATTTAACGTCTTTGACTTAATATTCATTATTTTTGGTTGATACAATAACACCTGTCCCAGTGCCTCTTTTTTACAAAATACAGTTTTTTACTTTTACATTACGTTATCCCAAAATGAGAGTAGAAGATAGTCAAGGAATTTAATTATCTTTGATTACACTACTTATTCATTTTATCATATCCTCATCAGGGGATCTGAGAAATGTAAATACTTAATCTAATTTAATACTATATTATTTATCGGCCCATTCCAGATATGTGAATTATTGGTTTAAAGGGTATCTAAGGGCCATGTTGTTATGGACATATACAAAAGAAGGTTATTTAGCATTCCTTACCGAGAAAATAAACTCTGGTTATTAGAATTTTAGATAGATGTATAGTTCTATGAGACCATGGTTAATTGAAGTGGAAGAAATTAAGAACTAACAAAAGGATCATCATTAACCAAGTTTTTTATATCTACACATGTTTGTTTGTATAATGAATCATTTACAATATACTATATCAGATTTAATAAGGTGATTCATATATATTTTATAGATATGTATATATATATAGTATATATATTTATCATTATTTATATATTATTAATAATTATATCTTTTATTTATTAACTTAGGTTAATCTATATCCTCATACTAAGTATTAATATATACTAGTACAATAGTTATATCCTTCTAGGTCATTTACGTTTTATATCTTAATCTTTAGTTTAGCTGTATTATCTTTATGAGATACCTACTATTTATGTTTTATCTGTATTATATTTCACCATAACCACATCATATATCAATTTTATTATTTATAATTATATTACTTAAGTCATCATATATTTTCTAATAAAATTTAATTTTTGTGTTTACAATCTATAATAAATTGTTATTATCTGTCGTATTTGCCTGTTTAAGATATTATTTTACTATTAGGTTTAGTTCTCTATAATAAATTAATTTATTAATTATTAATATTTTAAGAAATTATATTAAAAGTTCTTTTTAAGTGATATTAATTTAGGTAGGTTTGTAAATCCTGACCCAATGCAATCCTGGAGGGTGGGCATCCAGAATCCTTGTGGCGGTTATCTAATAAAAAGGGACTTTAAGTAAACATGGTAGGGGGATGGCAATTAATAAAAAATTCATTAAAACCTTATTTATTTGTATTTTTGAACCATTTTATTAGTCTCCTGATTCACATTCGGATTGACTTCAAAAGTCGTTAATTATTATTAACCTGCGTAAAAATAAATCCCATTCTTCTGTCCATTTATACTACAGTGATATATTACAAGGTATATTAGATATTGTTGCGCGTTCCATTTCGTTAGTATTTTCTTAAACATCTAGTGATATTGATATTATTATATCGTATAATTATTATTATTTCCAAACCTGTGATCGTAATCAGAAATATGACATTCAATAGTGTTCGCTTAAATATCTCTATAAGTAATATTTATAAATATAACGGGCTTATTATCGATTACTAGTGAATAACGATTACTTATTATCAGTTATATAATTTATGTATTACTTACTTTAGTTACTGGATTCTAAATTGATTTAGTTTACCAGCTTTAGGATTCCCGTTGATATTATACTCTGTAATATATTTATAAAATTATTGTTATTATCCTTATTTATCTTGACTAATGAATATTATTTAATATGGGGATATTTAAGAACCCGAAGTAAAAATCAGCACAATGCTATCGATTATTAGTAAGTATAAATATTTTGGTTTATTAATTATACTAAATCATTCCTTGTGTATTCAACCTCAATATTTTTTATACTGCTAATAGAAATTAGTTTTAACCTTTAATATTATGATATATTTATATTATAATATTTAATTATATAATATATATATAAATATCTGTTACTCAATTAAAATAGTAAGTAATTATCTCAAAAGGTCAAGCGGATCCATTATAATATTCAATTTACTCATGGTGGATAGAACCCTGAATGGTTGCACTATTTCTTATCCTACTCCTCGCATCACTTTACCGCTCACCTTCCTATCTCTTAAGATCCGAATATGTAATATATAATGTATGTAATAGGCGTAGGTTCTTGTACTGACATAATAAAATCACAGCTAATACTATATTATATATACTAATATATATATAATTACTTATATATATTAACTACTATAATATATATTATATATTAATATATATACTATTATAATATCAATAATTTAATCATTAATATTAATAAGTTTAAAGAAGGAGTTTTATTCGCCGAATTTCGATATACATAAATGAGCTGAAAAAAATTTACCAAGAGATTGTCAAAAGCTCATACCCAGATAAACAATGCTATTACTAAATCCACATCCAACAATCATAGCCGAGGCTTAAAATAATGTCAGCAGCCCGAAAAAGCTAAGTACCCGTTTTTCTAATTATGAAATATACCACTTTCTTTTAGATGATTACCATACTTTTTTTCTCTTATTCTGTATATTCATTACATATGGAGACCCCAAATTTCCGTCCACAATCAATCTAACTAAGTGATTTAATACGTAATGTAATAATGGAATTTTGGTGATATAACAAACGAATGATCGTTTCTATATATAAACTCGTGACCTAAGCACCACGCTTAAGGAGTTGTGACATGTCAATATCACCTACTTTAGTACTAAATATATATTATATATTATTATATCGGATTAACATACTTATTATAATAAGTAATAAACATATATATAGTCATAAAAGTGGTAAAGTATATAAATTCATAATATATACTTATACTTTTAATAAGTTAAGTTACTATAGTTATTATATAAGTATATATATAGTATTATATATATATATATATAGGGGGGTGTTATGTTGAGGATCATATACTATTAATATATAAATATATCTATATTTATATATATATATATTATACTATATCTATATATGCATTTTTAAAAGAAACACTAATATGGCCCATAATTTAGCAGATGAGGCTGGTTTTACAGAAAAGGATAAGCTTCGACAGCTAAAGTAGAAAATCTGTCGCATATAAACTTAAACATTCATTTCAGATTAAATTAAAATTATTAAAGAATTTACCTCAACTTATCGAAACTTATATCTGCCGATTTACTGTATACTATACCTCCATCTCAGCTTGTTTTAATATCTAATTCTGAAAACGTAAAATAGGCGCGAAGGGTATAGGAGATTAGCTCTTCCGCTATTGCCTTACTGTTTCTGTTGTGATGATTAGTCATTTATCTGCCTCCTTTCCATCCTCCTCCTATCAGACATATGTCCCATCTATCCAAGACGCGACCCTGCCCCATCATACCCATCACTATTGCTCGAACTCTACTCAAAATACTTTTAATAAACGACATAAACTTGCCTCCTCACTATAAAAGGACACAAATCAGTCGTCTCAACTCGAAGGTTCCTCGAATAAAAGATAATAATGATACACTCTCACACAGACATATACTCACAGCTATCTCTCTCATAATCCATCCCGATAATCTTTTCCGCTACTATCGAACACAAAAATTAGATCCCTGATAATCAGAGAAAATGAAGTTCTATCCGAGTACTCATTCTTCCGAGTCCATATCCCCTAGTAAAACTGATTTTTAATCCTAGAAATTTACACGTTTTCCTTTTCCCATTGCTTTTCATAAGAAAGAATATTCTTTTGATTAATACCAACCTGCTCTTTCTGACTGGGAGACAAACATAGCATTCAGTTTCCTTACTAGATAGATATTATAATGTTGGTTTTTGGTAATACTGATCTACGTTATTCTTTTTAAATTGCCCGCCACACAATCGTCCCCTTATATTAGAGATTTGTCTTACCTCTGTTAGACGGTACTATGTGGTTTTTCGCCCCCCAGATTAGATGCTGGTTGTCCCATTATAAACCCTGTGTTAATTTGCTGTTAGTATTTACCCGGTTGTAAGTTGTACCTTTAACAAACAGTACCTATTGGTTTTTCCCATTAGATGTTGGGGTTTTCCCCAGATGGCAAGTATACTGTGTTAGTTTTCCTCCTAGACATATATAAAAGGTGGGGGCTAAAGTTTACCTTTATAAAGTCGACTTATTTCGCTTATGTTGTACTACTGTAATAAGATTGGACCCCGGTCTCATTAAAAATACCTTTAATATTTATTAGTGGGGAGCTAATTATAACCAGATTCACAAGGCCACTTACTCCCAGAAGAGGGTAACTGGATAAACTGAGACTAACATTAATATAATTCACCATGGTAAATATACATTAAAATAAATGGACTTACATATGTGTATTCCTAAGTATCAAATCCGCTGGCATAACCTGCCTAATTATTTAGAATAAAACTAAGTTTAAATATTTCTTAAATTATTCTTCATTTTAATTTTTTAAAGTACGGCCTGTTATAAAAAGAATCTCACTTATTCCTTAGACAATTACAGAAAAAACATCCCGATATATGCCTGACATCATACCTCTGCTACAGCGTTGGATGTGTAAACTTCCACATCACACTACCCTTTCTTCCTTGATATATAATGTTATATGAATTATATATACATTTACTATTATTATTGATGATATACGGATTATCGTATAGTATTATTATATGGTATAATTATATAATATAAAAATATATATTATTATATGTTAGTTGTATACTTAAAACCTTAATACTAAAAAAAATATAATAAAATATATATGATTATAAATAGCAGCGTATCAACTAGTACCTAAACTATATATTTTGATCGCTTATTACTTACTAAAAAAGCTTATATTATAAATATATAGTTATTTATATATCATTTCACTATCATAATAATTATTATAGCCACTTATACTGTCTCCAATTCTAAATTTAATTTAATATTTAGATATGTTACTCTCTACTTGACCATATTTCTATCAATCTGCCTACTATTTATTACCAGTTACATTCGGTATATATATATCTTATATATATAATACGTATATTTTGTATAGATATATTTTTTATATAAAGTTTCTTCAGTCCGATATTTTCATAACTGTACTTATCTAGACTATCATTATTTAATATTATCCTTCACTTAGAGACTTGGTGTATGAACTTATTCTATGATCATATCAATACGAAAATAAGATAGGCGAGTTTTATTTATAAATATATTTATCCATATATTAAGTCCCTCTATTTATGCTAAACTACATATTATATATGTCACTACTAACAATATGTTACTAAATATTCAAAATAATATATTACTAATAATTTGTACATGTGGTTTTGTTTGTTTAACAATAATTCTTAATCCTAAACATTTATTTAATCAATACTGAATTACACACTGTAGCTACTAGTATTATATATTAATACTGCAGTGGACACTATCTACTAATATCATATGAGTCTTACTTATTACAGCAGTATACTAATTTTACTTCTAATCATAATATATAAACCTTAAATATTATATGCAGAAACCTATATGTATCGCATATACTTAAAACTCCTTGATAATTAAAAATTTTTCTATTAAAATAACTAATTTTTAAAATATTTTATCATAACCTAACCTAAATTACAAATTAAATAAAATATATTATTCATATGATATTAATATATAATAACGAACTATTATAATTAATAATAAAAACAATACTAAGGCCGAAAAACTGATCAATATAATTTATTAATAATGTACGGCTCAATTAGAATCTTGGCTTCTCTTAAGTTTATAATTATAAGGGGTAATTGATTTCTGCATCAAGGAATAACTTACTTGTCTCTTCAATAGACAATTAACTCTAATACGATTTTACCTTAATTTTAAATACTGATACCTATACCTTATGTCAATGAATTTGCCCTTTATGTGACTTGCCCTTTCATTTGTCCTGGCACATTAGTGAATCCTTCGATTGAATCACTAGAGTACAATAATATCATATATAAATAAATCGAGGAAAACTTGACTAATAGTCCCCCTCACCTATATGAAATATATATACAATAATATAATACTACTATATATACCAAAAAACCGCTATATCACACCTCTCCTGTAAATGATATGCGTAAGTCAGTTGTAACAGTCATAGTACTAATTCATCTACTTTATATACCTTACTTCATTGACAACTCAGAGATATCGACCATAAACAGTCATAAAGAATAAACGTTATTCTTTTCCACTCACCTGGTAGCTAACATATATTAATATAGTAGGAACCTTTATCCATAAATAGATAATTACTATAAAGTTCTAAAATCACTAAGATAAATCATATTAAAATGAAGGCACACATATCTTTATAGTCACTAACACTTAACAGATCACTCTCAATAGAAGCACGATCATAATAGTACATCTTTGATAACATATTATGAATCTATATGTCTAAATTTATTTAAGGCAACGCCTTTAATGAAGGATTTAATATTAAGTCAAAATATAATTACTTACATAATACTATTATAACGCCCTGGCATAAATGATAATTCTGTGATATCCTAAAACTTACCTGTCTATATGTTTATTTATATATATAAGTATATAGATCGTAATTATATATACACCTAATTAACGATTCTTTTATCTAGTATAGGTATATTATTACATTTAATATTATGCTGCTCTAACAAATAGTAGATGAAGTGAACTACCAAATCTATAGTAAAAATAGTTCCTTATAATTATGTGTTTAAAGATTATAATACTCATATTATACATACAATAGGTAAGGAAGTAGTGAATGCAGTATATAAAGATAAATGTTATATACATACAATAGGTAAGGAAGTAGTGAATGCAGTATATAAAGATAAATGTTATACTGATAGTCAAATTACAAAAGGGAAATTTTTTTTTGGAAAAATTAGATATTGCGAACAAAATTTTCTACTCATCCAATTAATATAAAATTTTCAGGGCGTTTATGGTTGGAGGAGATACATCTTTGTAAATTTTTATTGTGTGCTTAAAACGAAAACTTTAAAATTTTTACTGTGATAAAGTTTTTTCTTTTTATCAAGATGTTTAACATGGAGAAATTTACAATTTTTAATTTCTGCGTTTTTACTTACTTTTTTATTTTAATTTTTTTCTCCAAATTTTTTAATTTAAAATTTTCTAATTATTCTTTTTATCTTAACTTTTCGCACATTCGATTATTTTCTAAATTTTCCCCATTAGCGTTTTTGCTTTCTTTTTGTGCGAGTGTTTACAGTTTGTATGTTTAAAAAAAAAAAATCAGTTTTAAGGGTGTTTGTAACTATAGTGTCTGACAATATAATACTTTTATTTAGACCGAAAAAAGAGTAGATAAAACGAGAAATTGAATTTTCTTCAAAACCCACTAACATACATTAAATAATATATACCTATATTACAATCTTATACTAATTCAAGTTATCTTCAATAAGAGCAACTCTGTCTATACCTAAGTTATATAGTATTATAATATATTGATTACATTACCGTATATATAAATAAAAATTCTGTACAAATAAATTTTACATCTTAAATAATAATATATAGTCTGATATACTATCTAATTAAAAATTATTCTTAAGACTATTAATATTTAATTACATAAATATATATTAGTATTATTATAATATATATTAATATTTATATTATCATTCTTGAAAACAATTTTGATATTACTCGCAATGCTTACATATTGTCCTATTCTGTTTTATATTTAAATATATATTAGTTAGAATAATTAATCGCTTAATATTAATCTTAAATAACTTATCACCCCTTATTTATACAAAGCGTACAAGACGACTTAATTATTGATACATTATTATAGTAGTATGACATGATTTTTATTTTATTCTATCCATATATATATTAGTTCATTGATTATATATTTATATCTTCCTTTTTTAATATATTAATCTATTATCAATCGATTATAATGATATTTAGATTCCGCTTATTCCGTTACCACAGTAAATAACGGTAGTTATACTATGATCAGAGAGATAATACCTCTAGTCATTCGTAGCGTTATATACTGCATATAGGTTAGTAATTAACGTATACTAGTAATAAATTAGCAATATCTTGCGCCCAGGCAAACTTAACCTGGATCTATATAATAATCATAAACTTAATAATCAATAATAATAACCGAGTAAAGCACAAATTAGTTTATATTATATTTGTTCCTTTAGGTCTTACTTACGGAATCACTCTACAATCTACTACCTCTACTAAAAATAATAAATATATATTTATTAGCAAAGTCATGGATTTCTAGAGTATATTATCTATTATATATTATAACACTTAATGTTAATAGCGTTATCCACTATATATGTAATATATGAATGACGGCGCCACCGCCGTAGATAGATATTGCTATATATCATAGAAATATATTAGGCATACCGTAATTGCCAGGGTAGTATATAAGTATCACTAAACTACATATAATATATACTCCACAATAATGGGTGACCCACGACACCACACATCAAGTAACGCTCCTATAACCTGATACAACCCAAATAATGAATAGTCAATGCACATATGTTAACTACCTCGTGTGAGCTTAGTAGTGTATGTTGGGCCGTGTCGTGTCCGTCAAATACAGTGCCTGCCAGACGAACGCCTATCTACCAAACTATCTCTACGCCTCCGTTCGACTCATAACTCCCAGATCTAAGGTTGACTGACTTAGATCACATAAGACATGCGACCACAAGCGGTACAGAGACTTATTGTGATTTTTCGAGCTACTCCTCTCGCTACAAAACAGTCCCCATACCAGCCTACAACTCCATATCCCTGCCCCGCTAAACATTTACAATTGATCTAACTTACGTCAACGACTAATCTCACCTGAGCAAGAAAAATTCGAATCTCTTACTATCCGAGTCTCCAGCGCTCTCAGGACAACGCCTGCACTGAGTCTCCCTTCTACGCTCTGCTACTCGCTGATGTCACTTTAGGCTCTCTCGTGCTGTATCTGGCATTCGCTCCGAAGCTACGATTAGCCCATTGACAATACCTACAAGCTTCCGGAAAAGAACGATCACTTTATTGCTGACAACGTTATCTTTTCACATCTAATAAACCTTCTTTAAATAAAGGTGTTTATTCAAGACCAAAATTGGTCTAAGTACTCATCAACCATATTACGGTTATAGCAAACAATTCTCTATATCTATCTATCCAATAAGAAATACATGAAAATTTATTAATATACGCAATAATACTATATATACTATATCTATCATATATATATAATATTATACTATAATATATATATATATATTATAATATCGGTATACTTCTTATTTAATATATATAAGTATATTAATACTATACAGATATATTATACCACTAGATCCCTACACTATATAATATATATAGCCTATATATATATGAACCATATGCATAAAAATTACTAAACCTAACTCGAATATAGTATATATATACCAATAAAGTATACTCAAATATATATGTATATATCTTCTTTATCCTTATTCGAGATAAGAGCCTCCGACAAAAACGCAAATATCCTATTTAGACCGCAACTGCTATATAAAATATTAATTATTGGAAGTCCAACGCGAGGGGTGCGGTGCGTGCATTTGGAAGAAAAAGTTAGAGTGATTTTTTGATGTTTTAAAATGCAAAAATCTCCAATGAATTTATATTACTCTCTCAATTCACGGTGATTTTTATTTCTATTTTTTGGATTTTTTTGATTTTTTTCAGGCACAAAATGGATTAATTAATTAATTAGTATTGATAAAAATAGTAAATAAATCCCTAATTCAATATAACGCTAACTTAATAAGTTTAGTACAGTCAATTATTAATATTTAGTTCTAGCTTAAAGTTATCCATCATACTTATTACTGATATAACTCTTGAAGGTAATCATCAATTTTATATTCTTTTGTTTTGAAAATGAATTTTGAAACTACATTGAGGGAATGCTTTTAATGATAGTAGTATCGATAATCTCATACTATAACCCACGTTAATTCAAGAACTACCGAGCCCAGAGTTTTGATTAACTTTAGGAATAATGATAAAGTTATTAAAAAACCAAGGGGTTTTATTTTAAGCTTTTTTTCCCCTTTTTTCCCCCCGCAAAAAATTGGCCTAAAAAATCAAAACAACTCAAAATTTCAAGCTCCTTTTCCATTTGAATTTTCTGTTTTTTTAAGGCCAAAAATATATCAAACACTTATTATTTTTAGTGAAATTAGTTAAAAATCAATCCCTAATTATTACCATAATTTGATCTGGTATTAAATTGGTTTAAGAAACTTTATTCCTAGTCTAATAAGTTTCATTGCTGTTCTACATTACTTATACATGAGTATATATAATTAAGGGTCATTTCGTTTTCTGCATTTGTTAGCTAACGCGCGATAAGAAATCTAATTCCAGTTTTAGCAGATTTCGGGCATAGCGAACGCTTCTTTTACATCTACAAGTTACAACCAATGGACACGTGGCCATTTTGAATGGAAAACAGTTGCAAAGATTTTAATATTAATATATAAAGAAACAAGAAAGTTTGTCTTTACAACTTGATTAGCTATTGTTTAGTTGTAGTTGGACGCATTTTCGATCCTGGAAAACACCTATTGGATTATAATCGCAGACAAATAAACAAAGATATTTGTTACTCTTATGAACATCCTGCAGACTATTTTTTGCGAAAAACTCTAATAAACAAAAATTCTGGTTGAATTCGCAGGAATTTTGTTACTTTTCCTATCCTCTTTGGCTCTTAAAAACTCGGTTACAATTTTTACAGTGCTATTCTGATAATAACATTTAAATTATTCTATATACTTACTTTATCGTATTAATAATAATAATATCAAATAGTCTATACTACTTTTCATATAGTATCTATAACTACTATCGTGACCTACACAAAAAAATAAATAGATATTGACATATGTAATAATATAACTTTATATATATAATATAGTATATAATAAAAATATATATCTATATATATACTAATATTATATTATATACTATACTATATATATATATCAGCATTTTAGTATAGAGGCCCCCTGTATCTCAAAAACTAGAGGAGCATTACAGTAAAAAACTGAATACATTTTTGTAAACCTAATATAACGATGAATATTTGTAATACCCATGGTAAATGAAGACGAAACTAACATGAAACCATCCAGCAACCAGCGGGGTGTTTAAAGAAAAACAAAACACCTTTCAATCCCCGATATAAAGGAGTGTAAAAAAAAAATATATATATATAAATTTCCCAACCACTCAATGGTCGGGCGGATACTGCAAAATGCATGGCATACTAGCATTCATCCTTATTACCCATCGACCCGTGAGTTATTGGAAAATAGAATAGAAAGAAAATTATTACATGAGCTCAATGTTTTGCATTAAAGACACCTTCTATGCGAAAGTTTAATCAAAACGCCGCACAAACGCTATTTGAATAGATTAACGAGTACTTTGTTCCAGTCTTTATGAGCGATTTAAACGCCTTATTCAACTGGCGTTTTAATTCAAGCTTTAATTTAATTTAATTTAATTTAATTAATTTAATTGATCGCTCGAATAAAAGGAAAATAAATTTTTATTTTTATGATGCTATGTTAACTACAGTAGGGTTGGCCGGCGAACCGGATATGGTGAGGTGCGGAGCGGTGCGGTGTGGCACCCGGATAATCCCAGTGTCTCGATACGGTGCGGTGCGGTGCAGAGCGCTGTGTGCATTGAAACATAGAGATGCGGTTTGGTGTGACCAAAATTACTTTTGGTGCGGTGCGGTGCGGAGCTGTGCGGTGCGGTGCTCGGCCAACCCTAGTAGGAAGTTAAATGTTACTTCTTCTTCATTCATTTTAGTAAAAAAAAAAAGAAGAAAAAAAAATCCTCAAAACAAACAAATTTTGAAACTTTTATAACAAAGTTTTAATTAAAAGTACTTTTAAGACTCGATCTTTTACACTTGAGCTATCCTGACCTGAATATTTATATATATATATATATATATTATATACTATATATATATATATATATAATATTATATATATATATATATATATATATATATAATATATAATATATATATATATATATATATATATATATATATATATATATATATATATATATATATATATATATATTATATATTTTGGATGGGCCGGGATAGTGAATTAGCCGGATAGCCGGATACCGGATATCCGGCTGGAAGTTAACCGGATATCCGGCCGGATATCGGATAGTGAATTAGCCGGATAGCCGGATACCGGATATCCGGCAGTCTGTTATTATAGCGTCGGCGGGGTGACTAAATAAAAAAAAATTATTTTTTGCTCATCCGTGGGGTTAGTAGTACAAGTTTTATTTAGATTATTTTAAATCTAGAGAGTTTTTATATTTAAAAAATATAATAAATTTAGTGAATAAAATGTCCTTAAATAAAATAGCAGGATGGAAATCAAACGAGATTTTTTTTTTAACTTTTGTTTTTATGTCAAGGTTGTGAGAGATCTTTAATTATATATTTTTTCAGTGTTTACAGTTGAGTATGTTAGCTTTAAACTGGCAAACTAAATTTTTTTTCCAAACAGTGCATAGTGGTTAAATCGCTGGGCCTAACTTGGCCCGATTCATCCCCCCAATAAAAATTGATGATGGTGGAATTGGGCCACCATTGCTTATTGTTTTTCGTATTTTACGTATTATTATTGACTTTTATTACGTATAGCTAATTTAAATATAAAAAAACAGTTACTTATATTAAGTAAAAATTAAAATAAAAAATGAAATTTTTATGGAAAATATGAATTCAAAAAAGTGTCAAAATTTTTCTCACGAATGGGGTGAACTGGGCCACCACATTTTTATTCTTATTTTATTTATCATTATTAAAATTTTTAATTACTTATTACTAATTTTAATATAATAAACAATTTCGTATATTAAGTAAAAATTAAAATATAAAATTGAATTTATACATAAAAGAGGAATTTAAAAAGATGGCCCAATTCACCCCACAATGGTGGTCCGATTCACCCCTTCAAACTGAGTCTAAATGATCTTTATTTAAACTTTAATAAAACTATGTTATTAGAATTACATTATTATTTTTTGTTTGTGCTTATGACCTACTATAGGGCTTGATTTTCAGGGAAAAAAAATTCCAAAAAGTGTATTTAGGGGAAAGTTTTTTGGGGGAGACAAAGTTATACCTTAAAGTGGCCAACGTTCACCCCGCCCGACCGCCTATACGGGATTATTATATATAATATATATATATATATATATAATTTATATATATATATATATATATTAATATATATATATATATATATATATAATATATATATATATATGGCCATTCTCCAGATTTAGGTTGCCCCCTGTATCAAAAAAAAAACACCTATATCTACATAAAAACTTAATATATTTTTGAATTTAGCGTACATTGTAATGCAAGAACTAAAAAAAAATTAATAATTATTTATTTTTAATAAATAACTCCAAAAAAATATTATAAATCGTTAGTTTCAAACCTTATTTAAACATGATACCCATTAAAAAATAACCGTTTTCCTTTATATCTTTTCCATACTTTAGGGAAAAACTAAAAATAAGCAAAAATAAAAAATAAAAAATAAAAAAATTTTTAAAAGTTTAAAAAATTTTAAAAATAAAAAAATTAAATTAAAGGTTAGTTTAGGTTAGGTCAGGTCGTCAGGTCATCAAAAAAAATTAATTTCTCTAGAACATCTGTGTGTGCATAGGTGTGTGTGTGTGTGTTGTGTGTGTGTGTGTGTGTGCTGTGTGTGTGTGGGTTGCTGCCTGCGCGTATGTTGCCTTAACATTTGAAAAAAAGGAAAATAATTGGGGATCATGGACTTTGGAACGCGAAATTTGGGGGAACGATAGAAATTATTATTATTTACTTTTTTTTATCTCACATTATTTATTTCTTCTTCCTTTATTATTATTATTACTTTTTTTTATCTCACTATTTTATTTCTTCTTCATTTTCCTGCATTACAATGTTCGCTGAATTCAAAAATGTATTCAGTTTTCGTGCTATCAAAGTTTTTTTACGATACATGGGACATCTAATCTTGGAGGCTGACATAATATATATATATATATATATATATATATATTATATATATATATATATTATATATATATATATATATATATATATATATATATATATATATATATATATATATATATTATATTATATATATATATATATATATATATATATATATATATAATATTTATATTTTTTATATATCTCAGAGGGTGACGTTCCGCCAATTTAGTCCGCCAATTCCGCAATTGGGATACCAAAATTAATTGAGCGATTTCAATTGCGGAATTTAATTTGAAAAAGTTGTGGAATTGCAGTTAGCGGAATGCCTATATCATTCCACAGTTAGATGACTACCAAAAAAAAAATTGTAGTTTCAGTGGAATACCAAAATTTATAGTCCACAAATTTTTACACGTTGGCCATCTTTATACGTTTGATAGCAACACCGAAAATTCGTTTTTTTTTTTTTTTTTTTTTTTTCTTTAAAGGATCTTTTTTTAAAGTGGTTTTTTTTTTTTTTTATGT